>JAUPMG010001051.1:0-30236 GCA_031762675.1 Pachysandra terminalis | reverse complement strand
CTAAGCAGAAGCCGATTATGAAGAGCTTTCTTCTCTTGAAGGGAATTCCAAGTGTCATCAGACCAACTAATTTCCAATTGAGATTCCAGAGCCATAATATCATCTTCACAATTCTTAACTTGCTGAAATATATCGCCAAAAACATCTCAATTCCAATTCTTTGAGACCATGCGCAAAGCTTTCAACTTGAAGCTAAGAACCTGTAAAGGGGAGCCGTACTGAGGATTATTCCATTCATACTTCACAACATCGATGAAATTGGGATGATCCGTCCACATTTTATAAAAATTGAAAGGCCTAGCGCCTCCAAGATTAGAATCCGGAGCTGAAATAAGCATAGGACAATGATCCGAACACAAAATAGGTAAGTGAGCAATCTTCAGAGAAGGGCAAGTATTTTGAATACTAGGATTGCAAAGAATCCTATCCAGTCTAACCCAGATTCTATGGTTGCCTTGATTATTGTTGCACCAAGAGAATTTACTACCAGAAAAACCCATATCCATAAGCCCACACTGGACGTGGCAGTTTTGGAAATCCATCATAGCATACAATTTAGGTGGGTTACCCCCAAGCTTTTCATTCACAGCAAGGGTGATATTAAAATCACCACCCACCATCCAAGGACCATTGTAAGAAGCATTCAAGTTGTAGAGAGAATCCTAGAGAGCATATCTTTCCAACCTGCTGCATTTAGTATCAATTAACGTGAGATAGAACTCAACATTAACCGAGTTGGTGATACGTACAGTTACTGTTTGAGAACATGCAGAAATTGAATTTAGATCAGAATTCCAAAATAGCCAAATTTTGTTGTTGGTTCTATGAGCAACCAAGCAAGATTGAAACTTCAAAGCCAATGAAGTGGAAGCAATTTTATCAGCCTCGAGCATAGGTTCAAGGAAAGCAAGGAAAGAAACGTTAAATTCCTTTAAGACTTTCTTGAGATGAACTGTAGATTCTTTGTTTCCAATACCCCTAATATTCCAAATCAAAGAGTTTGGCATCATTGGAACTGTTGGGAGGTATTCTGCCGCAATTGGCCCTCGTCAAAATACTTGAAGCATGAGTTTTTTGAGTTTTTTTCTGGTAGACTTTAATTGATTCCTTGATAGACCCCATAACCTCATTAGCTTGTAAGACCTATATTGAAGAATTTTCAGCAGCAACTTAATTGAATCTCTCAATATCAGTATCTTTAAGGGAAGTTTGAAACTCGTTAATGAATTGAATAGCATCAGCCTTAGAATTCGGCTGAATGGTACGTCCAGAAGCAGATTTGGGTCAATACATTTCTTCACGAATTGCCGAAGATCCAATAAATTCATTCTGAAAATCATGCAGATTAGACTCCAAGAGAATCACCAATTAGTTTGATGCTACATCAGTTTACTGCATGAACTAAAGCTTGTTGAACCCCAGCAGGACTTATAGCATCACTCATATCAATTTTCTGAGCCAGAGTTGGAGTTTGTTAAGACCCTACCATGTAGGACTTTTTGCAGCACCAAAATCAGTTTGCTGATCAGAATCTAAAACTTGTTAAGTCTCAATAGGACTTATTGAAACACCAAGATCAAAAGGTTTTATAGTAGATTGAGGAACTTGTGAAGTATCTCCCATAGGAGTAGAAACCTGCTGAGTCCCTATAGTACTTATCACAACATTTGCATCAGTATCATCAACATAAGGTTGAGCAACCTGTGGTGATACACCATTCCCGGATTTGTTCAATCGTGGGTTTAGGGGATTGGCAACTTGGTTGCCTTTCTGCTTGTTCAGAGTCTTACCAGGGACTTTCCCCACGGTTGTAGAAGGCTTGTTAGTAGGAATTAGTTCCAACAATCAGATTTAGCATGACCCATCAAAGAACAATGGGGGCAAAATTTAAGAATTTTCTCATAAATGATCTTTTTCCAGAATCTCAATTTGTCACTTCCAATCCAAATTCTAGTGGCAGAACATCTTGGATATCCACCTCAATACAAACACGATCAACACTCGGACGAGATAAGAAAACAGTCACTTTATCCATTGAAATGAATTTCCCCACAGAACCTGCAATTAGTTTCAAATATGCAGGATGAAGGAAGTTTAAAGGAAGCAATGGAAAACGGATCCATACCAGAACGATAGATGATTCTTTCTTAAGATCGAAAGTGGTCGTCCATTTTAGGAGCTTAAATCCATGCCCATTGATAGCCCAAGTTGGCCTCGTCCATGCATTGATTAAGTCAATTTCAGAACGAAAAATAAGAACATGCCTAGGGTCGAAAAGACCAACGTGGAAATCATCGTTCAGACCCCAGAATTTGATAATGTAGCTCCGGATAACATCAACCGGGGGCCTTCCTGTAGAGAATTTAGCAACTAAGGCGTGTTGAAGTGGTGTTGCAGTGGTGTTGCAGAAGCAGCAACTTCCGACGGCAAGAAGAAAACAGCGGGTTCCTTCTCGTGAACCGACAGAGCTCTGTAAGAAACATCAACCAGAGCAATAGGGCAGGAAGACGAAGGAGCAAAGGTCCTTCGGCCAAGAGATTCCACATACGATAACGGGGTATTCGATTTGTGGCATCAACAGGCTTTGAGAGAAGAGGAACAATAGCATGCAGAGTATCCGAGGATGCATCTGGCAAATAACCACCCACCGGCGGGGGTGGCGCCGCTATAAGGCGCACGATCCAAGAAAGAAACCCTGACTAAATTCTTTGTAACCACGAATATGTGTCAAAGCTTTAGAAATCAATTTCTGCAATGCCAGTTGATGAAGAACTACAACCAGTCAACGAGGTTCTCCTATTGAAGCATTAAAAACTGCAGAACTCTTCAAATCTCTCGATCGAAATTACAGAAAGTTCTCTAATCAATTCAGTTGCAGGTAGAATTAAATTTCAACCTTCGAAATTACAGAAAGTTCTCTAATCAATTCAGTTGCAGGTAGAATTAAATTTCAACCTTCAATCCAAAAAAAATCCATAGATCAAGATAGATCTCTGTTTTTTCCTATTTGGCGGCGATCAAAGATTTCTTCTGCTGTTGCTGTGATTCTAAAACGGAGTTCTCCGAAAAAGAAGATTGTTCTACTGTAGACAACCAGTAATACAGTACACTCAAAAATTCTCACCTTTACCGTTCACAAAACCCTAGGTTCGTGAACAGTGTTCTCAAAGCTCTCTCTTTCAATTCATACCCCACCAATAACATATCAGTTAATGGATTCCACTAAATCATGAAGTATCTTTGTACCTTTGTCAGTGGGCCATCCAAGTTTTGTCAAGGTTTTAAATATTCATATCAATAAATATATCATTACCTCCTAATTAGGGAAATATCGAGGGATATATCAAGGGACTTATCGACATCACCAAAAAAGTTAGAGAAATGAAGAAAACATTGGGAAGACGGTGGAAAGTTTTGGTTGAATTTGTGGGATGCAGCATCAAGAAAAAGGTGGAAATTTTGAATTAAACTTCGTGGTGCTAATTGAAAATTTTCTACTACTAAATAACTAAAAACATTATGAAAAACAATGATATAGGACAAGTAAGGCATGCATAGATAGGCATGCTACCGTGCATGTGTTATTCTTTAAAATTTTATATATAAAAGGATTTTGAGTAAAAACTAATAGATTATGTATAAGTTAAAAATACATGAAAAAAGAATCTAACCATGTCACCCATAGTTATGGTCTAGATTGGAGATATTCCTATATTATGGTTCTAACTTCCACCAGGCATAATTCACAACTAAACGCATTAGATAACCCCAGCTAAGTGCTGCTTCAATCTAGTTATCTCACATTTTTTAATATAAATCCAACAAAAATTTTTTATTTTTCTTATCTTACTTCTAGGATTCAACTAGCCATATGACTAATTAATGTTAGATTGCTTCCCTATTTTCATCTCAAGATGCCTCCCACCTGGTTTCTCATACTCAATATAGTGATACAAGTATGACAACAAACAAGTAATGATCAAATGATTACATAATGGAAACAGATTTTCTAAGATTTGATTCCTATTTTTATTGATAAAATTAATATTAAATAGAAACAGCATTTTTAAGATTTAATCTTGTTTTTACTATTCTATTAAATTCTTTTTTTTATGAGTAAATGCTTTCAACTACAAAATCTAATATTTACAATAAATGTTCAATGCAATTCTATGATTTGCATCTTCATATTTAATGTAGTTTTAATTTTTTTAACGTATTTAAATAAATAATATAACAATTTCATTTTTGTACAAGGTAAAGGAAATAGGTCACCATTTTATGGCATAAGTACTAACCATTTAATCAAATGAAAATTTCTATCTTTCTTCTTAATATGTGTATATAATTATAAAAATATTCAAAAAATATTTTAAATTAAAAACATTTTGTTCAACCAACACATGTATTGGTCTTATTTAACTCATAATTCATCCGTGGGTGAAATATACAAATCTAGATTGAAAACCCAAAAGAAATTGATTTCCTTAATTTTATGGATTTTAAGTCGTAGAATCAAATACACGATGAGATGTATGTCATTCCATCACATAAGTAAATTAGCTTGCATTTCATCTTCATTTCATCATAAAAAATAAAAAATAAAATACTAGTTACAACTATGCAATTACCTTATTCTTAGGGTTTTCACACCAAGAGTATCAAAACGATCTGTAGATCCATGAATTAACTTGGAAAGATTGATAATTGAGTCATTAAAATAGGGCTACAAAGTGCTTTAAACAAAAAATTTAAAATTCAAAGAATTCTGAGAGCTTCTTTCTCAATCAAAATAAGGGAAAACCCCTTTTTTTTGGTTGATATTATCTCTTACATATATTACTGTATATCGCAACATATAGCGATATATCGAGAGTTATTTTGTAAAACCCCCTTTTATTTATATCAACCCTTAGGGGGTATATCAAGGTATATATATTGAAATATTTGGAACCATAAGTTTTTTCACTTTTAAGAGTCTTAAGGAAAAATGCCATTCTGCTATTCAATTCAATAAGATAGGTGGAAATATTAGCTTGCATCCACAGGTCCTGAGCCCTTTTGGTACCTTAATATGAGGTTTTGATCAGCCTTGTCATTAGTCCCTCCATTCATCTGTCTTCTGATCTCGTATTTATTCCTTATATATCAATATGACTGTTTTTCCTTAGCTTCTTAACCCTTGAATAGGGCCTCATCTAGGTTAATGCAAGAGGATTTTGTATCTTTATTAAGTTTAATAATTGTTTTGTTTTGATTCCCATACAGGTGCTCATCTGTTCTAGAAGTGGAAGTGTGTATTCATTCGATTTGGTAAGTTATAGATTTATTTGGATATGCTTTCTTTGTTAGAGAATTACTAACACACTCTCTCCCTAAAGGCCTATCTCCCTTCCAAACATGGAGAATTGATGGACCTCTGTAAGATAATTATTTCTATATACAGTAAGGATGGGCCTTACCTGTTTTTAATGTTGTGTTGATCTCATTGTAGATTTCCTTAAACATTAATATATGGTCTATGCCTACATTTCGCATAGTTCATGGATTCATTGTTCTGAGGCTCATTAGTTGAAGGATTCCCCAAAGTGAATTAATGGCCCATAAATTGAACCACTGACTTATGATCCCAATAATCTGATTCATAACCTTGTGTTGCATTTCCTTACATTTTTCTACTAGTGAAAGTTAATGCAATGGTTTTGGTCAGGATTTCCATTTGGAGAGAGAGCCATCATGCACTATGTAAAAGTAGTGGAACTTTCTTCAACAATGTACTTGTGCTAGATAATTATTTATTTTTTCGTATTTCTAAAAGAAAAAAGTTTAACTGCAAGTATATATTTGAAATTAACACAGCTTTATCTCAAGACTTCATTTGGTCTATCCTAGTTATGATTCAAGTTCTATGTTACTTGAGTTTCTGAAGAAACATGTTGTAAATATGGCTTCCGGAACAAAATCCTACAAATGTTGATATCAATCTTGTTAAAATCTTACATTAAAATAATGAATCCTGCAAAGCAAATCAAATCCTAAATGTTTTGAATCCCCTTTCGAGTGAACATCATTTTCTTGCATGCACGTGGCTTTCTTAAGGAAATTAAATGCTATTTGGAACCTTTTCACTACATCCCAATCTATAAAGACCTGTGAATTTATATAGAGGGATTTAAAAGGGTTTGCTTCGCACTAATTTTGCGTTAGAATATTGTTTTTCAAAGAATTCTGGCTTTTACCAGACACACAAGAAAATTTGCTACAGGGATATAAAGGGTTTTTATTAGTAATAGAGAAGAATTAAAAATTGATGAAGACTGAGTGCAGTAGAAAAGAGAAATACAAAAAGAGATTAGGATGAATAAAATAACAATTATGATGAATTTACTACCATTATCCTCACGAACCAATGGATCCATAGATATCTTTTTCATCAGGTATTTGTAGTGGGCTGGTACCTAATTATGTTAATATTATGCTCTTTGAGACACAAAAGTATGCTACTATGTAATGTTTATGCAGAATTTCAGTATATTCTTTTTTTTTTTAAAAGAAAATTTTATGTATCCTTGGATACTATGATGCAAATCCTGATTTGATTTGAATGCCACTCTTTATGATTTTTGGATTCGATTTGTATACATTGGTTGATATGGTCCATTTTCTAATTTAAAACTATAAACTATCATGTAAATGTTAAAAACTATTGAAACTTATGTCAAAGCTATAAAAATTAACTATAAATGGTGGTTGGGAGAGAGGGAGAGAGAGAGAGAGAGAGATACAACTGTTTGCAGATACTGCTGTTGTTATGATTTACTTAATTAGATTTCATATATTTACTTAAAATGCGCGAATGTTCTTCAATGTTGCCAAACCCAGTTACTTGTGATAAAACATCATTGTTGTAGTGTCTGTCAAAATCCTCAAAACTTCGGTGGAAACTCTCAAAAATATTGAAACTTATGCCTAAAGTTTTGAAATTTCAGGAGAAATTTTGGAGACAAATCAAAGACAGGAGAGAGAAAAGGAAGGAGGAAGACCTCCTCCAAATAGTCTGAATGCTAAATTATCCTTTTTTTTTAGTTTTTGTTAGATAAACATGAAAAAGTGCAGGGTGGTTTTGGTAATTTTGTAAATATCTTACTATTTATATATCTTCAATTAAAATATATATATATATATACACACACACCCCTATTACTTTCTTTTTGTTAAAATGGCATAATTTTCCTTCAATGTATAATATAGTTTATTTAATTGATAAATGCCAGAAAAACTACAAGGTGATTTTGGCAGTCTAGCGGGTTAAGATGGTTTGAACATGTAAAGCAAAGAGCTAGGAAGGCAGCTATGAGAAGGTGCTAAGGGGTACACATTGAAGGGTCTAAAAGGGCAAGTAGGAATAGCAAAAAGGACATGAATAGAGTCGAACAAAAAGGATTTATATACACATTATTTGATTGAATATATGGTTTTTGACAAATTGCAATGGTGGAACAAGATACGTAATTGTCCTGTAAACATCCAAATGGTTATTTTTACAATGCATTGGTCAATACTTAATGTATTTTTTGTAGCTCCAAAACTTACTCATCTCAATTAGAGAGGGTACTTATATATTAACTAGTATTAGGGCAAACAGTACACAGGACAGTAAATAAGATAAAGAGAAATGGTCTTATGGGCCATGAGGCCCACTCGCCTGTTCTAACACTCCCCCTCGAGCTGGAGCATCCAGCTTGTTACAAATATATCCAATCCTATTCCCCGTCAAGGATTTAGTAAGCATGTTCGCCAGTTGCTCCGTGATTCTCACATGTTGTAATGATATCTCTCCACCTTGTAATTTCTCTCGCACAAAATGGCAATCGACCTCAATATGTTTCGTCCTTTCATGAAACACAGGATTAGACGCAATGTGAATAGCCGCTTGGTTATCACACCACAACTTGGGCGAACTAGAAGGGGGGTATCCGAGTTCACTAAGGAGTTGTCACAAATAGATAATCTCGCTCGTAGCATGAGTCATAGCCCGATACTCAGATTCTGCACTAGACCGAGCTATCATTGGTTGTTTCTTGTTTTTCCAGGATGATACTAGATTCCCTCCTACAAAGATACAATATCCAGTGGTAAACTTCCCGATCACTAGGATATCCTGTCCATTCTGCATCTGAGAACCCTTCAATCTCCATATGACCTTGGTTGCTATATAACAAACCTCGACTCGGAGTGCCCTTAATATACCGAAGGATATTCAAGAGCGCATCCCAATGAGGAACTCATGGAGCTGCCATATAAACTGATTAATCACACTCATAGAGAATGCGATATCTGGATGAGTAACAGCAAGATAGTTTAGCTTTCCAACCAGACATCTATACCTCTCAGGATCAGCAAATAACTCCTCATCAGCTAGAGACAATTTCACTCCAGGAGCCATTGGAACATCAGACGGTTTGGCATCGATCATCCCTGTGTCACGCAACAAGTCGAATGCATACTTTCTCTGTGACAGAAATCCCACGATGACTTCTGGCCACTTCCACACCCAAGAAATATCTCAATGGACCCAGATCCTTGGTCTGAAACTGACTTTGGAGGAATGATTTCAATGACGATATACCTGTAGTATCACTGCCTGTGATGATAATGTCATCTACGTACACCACCAAAAGAATGCTCCCTGCACCGATTGGCAAAAGAAAACCGAATGATCCTTAGATGCTCTTTGAAGCCCAAACTTCAACACAACTTCCGTGAATCTTTCAAACCACGCCCAAGGTGATTGTTTTAAACCATATAGGGACTTTTTCAACATACACACTAGATTAGACTCTCCCTGAGCAACAAAACCTGGCAGTTGCTCCAAATAAACCTTTTCCTGTAAATCACCATTAAGAAACGCATTCTTGACATCCAGTTGATGTAAGGGCCAACCATATGATGCTGCAAGAGATGTAATAAGCCGGACTAAGGCCAACTTCGCAACTGGGGAAAAGGTGTCTGTATAGTCAACACCATAAGTCTGAGCATACCCCTTCACAACTAATCGAGCTTTGAGACAAGCAACAGACCCATTAGAGTTCATCTTGACCACATACACCCATTTACAACCAATAGATTTCTTGCCAGGAGACAAGGCCACTAAATTCCATGTCTGATTTGTCTCAAGAGCCGTCATCTCATCTATCATGGTCGCTCGCCACCCGGGAGAAGACAAGGCCTTAGATAAGGACCGAGGTACCGAGACAGCATCCAAAGTAGAAATAAATGCTTGTAGGGTCGGAGATAAGCCTGCATATGAAACTGTGGTTGAAATAGGATACCTGGCACAGTCACTGCGACCCTTCCGAAGAGCAATAGGAACATCACAATCAGTCGATGGATCAGGGAACAAGGAGTCCAATACAGTAAAGGGTAGCTCAAGAGCAGCTATGGGAGAGGAACCAAAAATCTTGCGAGAACCACTAACATATGCCTGAATCGGAGAACTAACATGCGTGACGGGCATACTTGGAGGAGCTCGGATGAGATCATACAGGAGAAACTCATCAAGATTAGACAACTCTGGCACACTGGACGACGACAAAGGAGAGAGAAAGGGAAGAGACTCACGAAACGCGACATCAGATGACACCAAATACCGTCCCAACTCAGGAGAGTAGCACCTATATCCCTTTTTGGTATGAGAATAACCAACGAAGATACACTTTAATGATTTAAGATCCAGTTTTGTTACTTGGGGTTTAATATCCCGATAATAACATGTACATCCAAACACTCTCATGGGAAGAGAATGTAAGGGCTGACTTTGATGCATAACACAATGAGGGATCTCTCCCTGAAGAATAGATGAAGGCATCCGATTTATCAAGTATCTTGCTGTAAGAACAGCAGCACCCCAGCACACTTTGGGCACCTACATATGGAACATAAGGGCTCATGCTACTTCCATAAGGTAGCGATTCTTAAGTTCAGCCACACCATTCTGTTGGGGGATATCTGGACAAGATGACTGGTGAATAATGCCTTGAGCGGTCATGAAAGAGACAAGAGGACCAAATAAATATTCACGAGCATTATCACTGCGTAGTACACGAATAGGGAAAGAAAACTGAGTGCATATTTCAGCATAAAAGGCACAAAAAAAAAGATAATAATTCAGAGCGTTGATTTATTAAATAAATTCAAGCGACTCTAGAATAGTCATCCACAAAGGTTACAAAGTAATGGTAACCAGTTTTTGATAGGACTGGACATGGACCCCAAATATCATAATGGACTAACTCAAATGGAGAACATGCCCGTTTATTTGGACTCGATACATAGGACCTGCGATGATATTTTGCAAAGTGACACGACTCACAAAATAACTCTGGTAATGATACCAGAGACTGACATAGACGCTTCAAACTTGGAAGTGCAGGATGGCCAAGTTGACAGTGAAGCTCCAATGGGGTGGGAGACAAGCTGGAACATGCTACAGAATTTGGTCCCTCTTCCAGCGTAGCGACCTCCTAACATGCGACGCCCCCTACCAATCGTCCGCCTCGTCGAACGATCCTTAAACACACAATGATCAGTGTAAGAAGTAGCCAAACAGTCAAGCTCTTTTGTAAGAGCACTTACAGACAATAGATTAAACGGCAAACTAGGCAAATATAGAACAGAGCATAATCGTATAGTGGGAGTAGGAACAGCAATACCAATCCCTTTGACAGCCACAAAAGACCCATCTGCCACTCTGATGTCGGGATGAGACGTCTTGGGAGAATATGTGCATAAAATACATGTGAATCCTGTCATATGATCCAAGGGGCCAAAGTCAAACATCCAAGTCCTGGGCGATATGTATGCAAAAGAGGACGATTCAGTCTGAACCACAGTCGCAAACGTGGGAGACTAATTGGCCAATAACCGAGAATACTCGGTTGTGAGATGGATACTACCGTCATCGAGAGGTGCCGGTACCCCTGTAGAAGTGTCCTGGACAAATTCGGAAACGACATCAGTAGACCGAGACATAGGAGGCTTGCCATGTAATTTCCAGCATTTGTCCCGCATGTGACCAACTCCACCACAATGAAAGCATATAATCCTCCCATCAGGTCCATGATCCCCATGCCCTCCACGTCCTCCCCCTCTACCACCACGTCCTCCTGACGGGACTTGACCGGTCACGGCAGCGCGATCACTCGTCTCTATAGTACTGGGAGTAGAACGGACAGAGCGAAGCACCCGAGAATAAACCTCAGTCAGTGAAGATTCACGACTGGCAAGAATCTAGGATCTAGGGGGTCAAACTCTGATCTCAACCCACTCAGAAAAGCCATGACAACCAGTTGTTCTCGCTGCTGTCTCATCTAGTTCACAGCTGAAGTCAACGGCATCAACACATTCAGCCTTTCATACACCTTTTGAAGGTAGCAAAATACTCACTTACTAGGACATTACCCTGCTCCGATCAAAAGAAGGAAAGAGATACATCATAAAGACGATTCAGATCGTCTTTGCCCGAGTACAATACCATAAGGTATTCCCACAACTCTTTAACTGTGACGCAATGGGTCACCAAGACAGACACTTTGGGATCTATAGAGTTGATCAACTTATTATACAATCTAGCATCATCCCGTAACCATATTTTTAAACCCTCCGGATTGGTTCTTGGATCTGGACAAATCCCCGTAAGATGCTCCTTCCTATCCATGCCACGAATAGCAAATAAAATAATCTTGTGCCAGTGCTGAAATTGGTCCCATCCAAGCATTAATCAGTGAGACGCATAGATGACGATACAATTTCAGAAATAACCGGTTTAGGTTCTGCCAGATTCTGGTCGGATGAGCTCATGATGATCTCACAATTTTAAAAAAAATAATAACAGAAAAATCTCACCAAAAAGAAGAAGATAGGGGGAATCCGCACCCCTCCACACGCCAATCGCGATCAACAGCCACCCTTCCGGTAGGTATAAAAATTCTCCGCAATAATAAATCCCATAACACCTTCAAATGTAGACTTCCATGGAGAAAATCAACCAAGTTCATCCAACCAAACACAAATCAGATCACACATAACACCTTCAAACGTAGACTTCCATGGAGAAAATCAACCAAGTTCATCCAACCAAACACAAATCAGATCACAAACGACTCTAAAAGAGTCTCCTCATCAAAGTAAAGTGCCCAAACGATACTAATGAAGGTAGCGATTTCTACCTCACGCGATCGAAAGAACCGAGAGGTGGCGAGATCGCTACCTCACGATTCGCACGAGAATGGCGACCAGCAGAACAACAGCTTGAACAGTAGCATGAACAGTATCGGTGGCGTGAACAGGAAAAAAAGTTTAGGGTTTTTTTTTTTTCTGTGGATTGCTCTGATACCATGTTGTAGCACCAAAACATACTCATCTTAGTTAGAGAGAGTACTTATATATTAACTAGTATTAGGGCAAACAGTGCACAGGACAATAAATAAGATAAAGAGAAATTGGCTTATGGGCCGTGAGGCCCACTCACCTGCTCTAACAGTATTGAAAGTCTTGGTCAAAACCTTTGATACGTTTTAACTATTGACCAAAGTACAATCCGAACTCTCAATACTTGTTTTTGAAAAAGAAAAAAAAAAGAACAGTGTAGAAAATGAGCAAAATTCCCTCTGTTAAAACGTGTACATGTTTTTCAACTTTAACCATTTGAAACCAAACAAACTCCTCAATCTTCCTAAAAAAGGGCATGAAATTGTAGCATCTTTGGTTCAAACAGCTAACATTGACTATTAAGCTCAATTATGTGAAAGGTATGTGTAAGTTTTCTTTTTTTATTTTTCCCCAATTTACATGTTATTTTTTAAGTTCAAATGCATGTTTAGGGTGTGTAAGCAATATGTCTATGGATTTCAAGTGAAACCAAACCAAAAATAACATTTTTTCTGAAAAATAAAAATGTGTTAAAGCTTATAGTTTTGACTCAATGATTTATATGTGATGTGTTCCAGGATATTATATATATAGATATATACTCTTCTCTAAGTTTTATAAATTTATGTGTTATATTATAGGTTTCCTTTACATTTAACTTTTGTTAAAACTTCCATGCGTCTGTGTGTATACTGGTTTGTTTCCACGTTAATGTATATTATGTGCTGTATGATGAAATGTATGTTAAAGCTTCATTTCTTAAGCATATTTTTGCACCTAAATGAGTCTTGTTTAATTTCCTAGAATTTTCATGAGTTTCTAATGTTTTTATAACCTTTTCAGCATTTCCAAGCACACTAATACATTTCCCAAAACATTTTACTTTTTTGGAGGTTGAAACTCATCATCTATACCATATTTTGAAATGATGGTTGGAAGGAAGTGTTTTGTTGTTGTTGTTGTTGTTGTTGTTGTTTTGTATGCTTTTGCTATTAATAAGAAAAGCATTTCCATTACTTGCATAAGTTTCTTAAAACTAGGTCTTAATTTTTCAAAACTGAAGTTTTGCAGTGAGAGTTAGCTTATGTTTTTTAAGTTGTTATATTTAGAGATTCAGTTTTTTTTTCACCAATGCAATTATAAGGAATATTTAGGTTAATTTTGTATGATTTGACATAACATCCCTTTGTCTATTCAACAGTTGTTTTTCTCAGTACAGTTTTGTGACTGTTTGAGCAGTAATACAAATACACCTGATTGTATATCTGTTTGTCCATGCATTCTAGCACAATTACGACCATTATATTTACATCTAAGAATCGATATAAACTAGGCATGGTGAGGTGATTACTCATCCATTAATTAGAACTGGGTTGTCTATTATTCAGGAAAAGGGAGATTTACTCTGGGAATATGATGTTGGAGACCCAATTACTTCATCATCTTATGTTGATGAGAACATGCAGTTGATATCTGATCCCTCCTCTTCATCATACAGGTAAAACAACTAAACCAGCCTGAACTTTTGAAACTTTTGTAATCTTTATTGGCGTAATATATTTGATATTCACTTCTACATCCAGGCTGGCTTGCATTTGCAGCAGTTCTGGAAGAATTGTTTTGCTCCGAATCAACTCAAATGTCACTGCAAGAAGTCAAACAGAAAATAATTTGGTAGATCCAATGGTCTTGGAATTCGCAAGACTAGACCTCCAAGGAGAAATTTTCTCTTCACCCATTATGATTGGTGGTCTGAGATTTGTTGGTTGCAGAGATGACTATGTGCATTGCATCGGTGTTGAGGCAAGGATTTCAGTTACAAAGTAGAAGATGACAACCCAGAAAATTATTTCTTCCGATAGGCTTCTTCAGTCATCTTCTTCCATGACCTAATTACTCTGCATGCAACTCCAAGCTTGAACCCAGTGAATACCCCAACATGACCAAAAATTTATGCACCCATTCAGACAAACAGGTGATGTTGCCTAACATCAAAACACACATTTAGAATGGTAGGAAAGAATCTACGAGAGGTCTCATTATCCACCCTTGGATGCCAATCCGACATCCATAACAAATCAGGGTGGATATATATAGTTCAGGAAGGCAATGAAAAATACATCGTTCTTGTGACAAAGAAAAGTATTAGATATTGGAACCAAGGTGTGACAAGGGACGTAGTTGTAAAGGACCTGTTCTAGTTCTGGTGACCTGGGTGAGGGATCCGCCACTGAAGTCTGATGAAAATCCAGGCATGGACATCGAATTTCTTGTTCCACGCATCTTCAATTTAACTAAATGGTCATGGCCTTCATTGGAGCAATCTTATTCACTTGCAAACAATCCAATGCCATTACCCAAAGTTTCCAAGTATGCTTCAGTGACTAACTGTAAGGTGGTTTTGGTCTTCATTTATTTATTATGGTGTCATATGAAGCGAGTCAAGAGCATCATGGAAACATCAGGCAGCCCCAAATAAAATTTTCCGATGCATTGAGAAATCAAGAAAAAAAACACATTAGATGGGACATTGCCAAAATGTTGCGATTATATTTAGAATTCTGTATCCCTGAGTAGGGTAAGTTGAAGTTGCATAGAATAGAATTAAATACCAAGCTTAAAATTGCAGAAGGTACTAATGGATAGAAATCTTGATCATCTCTTTTATCTTTCATCATTTTTCTTCCTTCCCTTCCAAGAGATTGGACTGAACTGATGATGTAGAAAGATGGGAATGTAAAATAACGTTGTATCAGTTCCTTTTCACACTAAACCTAACACATGCACCAGGTTTTGCTATGTATAATAATATTTTACATTTTTGTCCCAATTGAAATGGGTCTTGACTCAGCCAAATCATTTTTCTGCATCATGGGAAACAGCTTTTGGGCTTTGACTTCCAAACTTTGAATGACAATTTTTTTTTTTTTGGGTAAAATACACTTACCCCTGAGGTTTTTGACAAAAGCAGTCAAATCCCCTCACGTTTGAAAAATTACATTGACATCCCCTCTTAGAAACTTAAGATGAACCGCGTTAATGGATAGAGTGAAATTATGAGTATAGCCCTTTATTGAAAGTTGTTATGTTTGTGTGGGAAAATGTAAAAATCTAAAGGACAAAAAAGCTCTTTTTACTTTGATCGGTTTATTTTCCCTTTTTACTCTTCTTCAAACTCCTGACCGTCGCCAACCGAGAATAATTAAATTAAATTAATTTCTTAAATCCTCCATATGAGAATATCTCCAAAAGATCTTTATTTACCTTCTTGTTTTCAATCAACTATAGTTGCTGTAAACATAGCATCTTGATACTCTATTTCTGAAACACCTTGGACATTAGGTTTTCTGTGGTCTTCAACACGAACCACAAATCTCTCTCTCTCTCTCTCTCTCTCTCTCTCTCTCTCTCTCTCTCTAAAGTTTAAATGTTATAATGTAGAATAGGGGTAGTGTTGTGGGTGTTCGGATGGATGGGTGGTGTTTGGTTTACAGGTGAACAGTGGGTAAAATAGAGGAGGAGAAAGTGCAGTTGATTGGGGAAAGGGATTAATGGGATTGAGTTGCAGAGAGGCAAAGGGTAGTGAAGGTTTAATGGTGGGGCGTTTTAGGCGGTTTGAGGGTGAAGGGGATGAAGGTTTGTGGGTCGGTGTGAATTGGGTTGAAGAAATGCTGGGTCTCAAGTGGTCGAACGGTCTGGAGATGGGGGTTTAGTGGATGGATTAGAAAAGATTAGGGTGGAAGGGGGATTTGCAGAAGAAGAGATTGAATAAGAAGAAATCAAAAGGGAGAAGAATGGAGGAAGTTGAAATGGAAAACAGAGAAAGAGAGAATACTGTGAGAGGAGTTCATCGGATTCTTTGGAGGGACGGGTAGCGTCGGATTCGGGTGTGAGAGTTGGGAGGTTTGCCGCCGCCGCCGTTGGAGGAGCGGAAGAGGAAATGGGGTTAGGGTTATAGACTTCGAGACACTCGAATACGTGTTGGGATTCTTAAAGAAGTTTTCCAAAATAATAAAGAGTGAAAAACGGTTCAAAGTGAGTCAGAAAAAAAATATAATAATAAAAAACTCTTAAAGGATCAAACTAGTAGTTAACCAATGATATAAAAGATAATTAAATAAATAAAAATAATTGAGGCTTATAAAAACACATTAAAACTGTAGCCTTTCATTTATGTGCACACTTATATTTGAAGTTAGTAATTTTCTGAAAGATTTTTTTTTATTACATAATGTTTTAAATGATGAAAATTTAATATAAGTATTGATGATGCAGGTATTGTAATGAATGATATTTAAAACATCTTTGACAGATAATATAAAATGCACAAATACAATTGTCCTGCCAGAGAAATAAGTTCAGAGAGCTTGTCTCAAGATAGCCTAAACCGTCGCGTAGTCATTCTATCCACAACGTTCATTCTCAAATGTGACCTGTGAATATGAAAAATGAAAGAGGCAAGAGCAAGGGATATTGAAATAACTGAAAAGTTAGTTAGAATGCATATCTCAAAGAGAGAAAACCTCAGAATTCGAGTGTCTCGAAGTCTATAACACGTATTGAGAAGTATACATGTATAATACTGACTCTCCCTTGTCTCTTTCAAAGTCTTTATTCACTGTTGTCTTCTAGCTCTTGGATTTTTCAAATTGACCTTTAATGGAGGATATATTCTGCTATTTATTGAGAAAGTATCTTCTCAAATTAGGACAAGTGTCATTCAGTCAAGTGTTTAAGGAGTTGCTTTTAAATATCCTCATGAATTAAAGCATATCCTAAATGCTACGTATATTTCAACACTCCTAAGTTATTTCCAAAAAGTAGGATGGGTCACTTCGAATATGTAAACTTGCTGTGTGATAGGTTGTTTTAGATCTAGAAGATTAATGATCAAATGACACGTGTAACATACATAAAGATCTAAAAAGCAACGTTTCCATTCTTGCCGCCATACTAGATAAGACAAAACCCCCTTTAAATAAGTTATACATCAGATATTATAAGTAACCGAGGTTTTATCACGTGTTATTCATTTTGAGGAATTATCCCAATCAACTTTAAGGTAAAGGAGTTGCTTAAATGCAATAATACATTTCTGAACTTCGTTCATCTCGAGGGAACTCCCATTGGCGGCTGTTTATCTTTCTTCGAAGAAGGCCAAAATAACTCTGTATATTTACAAGGTGACCAGTATATTCTCGAGTTACCCTTATAGAGATGAATTTAAGTTTCTCAGCAGGGAACTCATTTTCATGACCAATAGTCCTTGTAAGGAAGAGTTTAATTTGGAATCCTTCAAGGTTAATAGTTCAAACAACCAACCGAGTGCCCTCAACTTAATGAAGTCAGAAGTAAATGTGTTTTATGGTAAACTCCTTTAAAGTAAAGTTAGAGAAAGTCTCTCAAAGTTCGTAGGAAATCATCTACAAGAATCGTTTTCTAGAGATGGTGTGAATTTGACTTCTGAAGCTCTTTCCATTAGGGATTTGCTCTAGAAGTCAAGGTATTTTATCCAAAATATTATCTGAAGTCAATTCCTAAGGATGAATAAGAGTGACTTCGAACACTACTTTGCAGTTTTAATGAGTCTAAGAGTGCATTCGAGGGTTGTAAACCTGTATCTTTGTCCTTCGAAGGGGACAAAATTCTTATTTTTTTTGAGGGTGACTAACCTTTGAGTTCACCATCTGGAGGTGGTTAGCCTTCGAGTTCACCATCTGGAGGTGGTTCGTTAGCCTTCGAGTTCATCATCTGGAAGTGGTTATCCTTCGAATTCATCATCTGGAGGTGGTTAGCCTTTGAATTCATCGTTTGGAGGTGGTTAGCCTTCGAGTTGAACTTAAGTAGGAGGAAATATACCTCCTTCGTAGTTCTCTCAAGAAAAAATGTAATAAATGGTGATTCGAAGTCTATGGATATAACCTGAGGGTGACTTCCGAGTTAGAAGGCATAAGAAGTGCCTTCGAAGACCTTTCTTTTAGGGATTACCTTTGAAAACATGAAATAAAGTAAGAAAAATCACTCGAAGTCTCTTCTTGGGAATGAATAAATGTGACTTCGAGGTTTTATTTGAAGTTTCATATGTTTGAAGAGTCCATTAGGGGTAGTATTCCCTTGTATTTATCCTTCGAGAGGACTAGTGCCCTGTTTCGTAAGGAATATAAATCCTTATTCCTTCGGTCATTTCGAGGGCAATTAACTCGTGCCTATTAGGCTTTGGACACGTGGCGTTGTCCCATGAGTTGTTTTTCGAGAGGTTGCTTCTTAAAGAATCTTTCCTTTTTGGTGATAAGGATGGTCAGATATCTCTGAGCCGTTTTAAATATTACCTTTTTACCAAACGGTCTAATTAGCATGTAGCTACTGTTGACAGCTGGCACGTGAAAAGCGGCTTGGTGGCAGGTAACTGCTTTATAAAATGATTCGGTATGTGCGGCCATACCTAGTAAACACATACGTGCACGCTTAAGATAGCGCCATGTGTTTAATGGGATTAATTAGTCCGCCTGATCATCAATAGCCCTCTAGTCTCTGTTTTCTTACGCTATAGAAGAAAGCATGGGATCATAACTTGAGAATGGCGGGCATTAAATATGTGTCCCCTGAGGTGATGCATTTTAAATGTGGGTTATCATGCATTACAGGTGCATTTAATGTGCGATGATTGTTTCTTAGGATAACGTGAACCGCCGAAAGAGCCTTTTGAATCTCTGAAGAGAGATCGTCATTTTGCTATAAATAAGAGCTCCTTTGAAGAAGAAAACTTTCTGCAACTTCTGAGCTTTGAATTTCTCTGAGTTTTCATGGCTTTCCGGTTAGCAAGGTTTGTCCTCGATGGATACCCCGTTGATAAAGTGGTTGAAAGGGTATTCCATCTAGCTATATGACGATTGCAAGAGGGGTTCGAGTGCCCCTAGCTCCACTTTTCTTGGGGTCACAATATGAGCACCTTGATCTACTGTGTGAGGATATGGCCTGAAGTCAAAGGGAGAGGTTAGTGGAGACCGCAATAGATGCCAACTTCCTGCAGTTCTTCCAATGGGAGAGATGTAGCAGGTATGGCCCATTGAATTTTTCAATGGTTGAGAGTCAACTCATTGTCATAGGCTTGGATTCAGCCCGTTGTGCGTTGATCTGGTCCAGGATGGAGCCGAAGCGTAATGCCAGGCTGCCTTCGGTGCTAGATGTGGAGGCGGAGTTTGAGTTCTGTCCGTATCACCGAGGAGGGATTAGGCTGCTGCAGCCTAATGGTGTTGGATATGGAGGCGGAGTTTGAGTTCTGTCCGTATCACCGAGGAGGGATTAGGCTGCTGCAGCCTAACGGTGCTTTGGTGGAAGGAGAATTCCCTCGGAACACCAACAATTGGCATGCATTGCAACCGGATGACATGAATTTCTTGGTGATTGTGCGCCTTGGCTACCTCTTAAGCTTCATGCGAGAGTATGGGAGCAGCTAACCGGCGTACAACCCTCACCGTGTACTCTGGAAATTCATAATGGATCAAACTATCCCAGTTCACAATATTACAACAATCAAGAATTTAGAGCTTGCAATGGAGTGAGTGGGACAAAGATTCTCCCGGGTACACAGGTATAGGGGAATGCCAGTCAACTGGGAGGCTTGCCCTACCCTATATAGAGAGATGGGAGGGTATCTCTTTGGTGGGTTGACTACTAGAACAATGCATTGAGGCATTTGGACGAGTTCTGCAAGGGCCAAGCGGTGAGGTCGAAGGCAGACTACAACAGAAGCAAGGAGTAGAGAGTGAAGAAGGTAGACAAAAATCACGCTATCTCTGAAGGGATTGGCCACCCTATCCTCTAAGAAACCCCTGCTTAACTCCTGATTATGGATATTTATGAGGGGAGAAAGGGAGGAGGAGAAGAGTACGCTGAAGCTTCTGACAAAGCCCCTGTTAACCTGCCTGAAAGGCAAGAAGAAAAATGAGGAGAGGAAGAAGAAAGAAGAGAAGGAGGATGAGGATGAAGATGGGAACATCCCCATAGGGGAACTCCTGATACAAAGGAGAGTTCAGAGTGCTAGAATACCTCCTCTTCCAAGGGCACCCTTGGCTCCACAAATTCCAGGGGGCCAATTATCTTTGACAGAATTATCCCGGAGGGGCCTGTTCTCCCAAGGGTGGTGTTAAGTCTTCCGAAGGAGCGTCGCAAAAGGGTAAAGTCCGTTACTGCTCATATTCTGAAGGTACGTGTGACTGGTTTATATGTTTTATCCTTCTGTCTTGATTTCCCTGTTTACTCGCCCGTTTCTAGCTTTATTGATTTTTTGGCAGATGTCAGCTGGAGGAGAAGGAGAAGGACTCGAAGTAAGAGACACTTCGATTACGTCTCCTCCAAAGGAGCCCGTGGGGTATATTTTTCCGGTGCCAGTTGGTACCTCGAAGGAGAAAGCAGACCTGGGACTCCTACTAGCAGGATTCCCCCTCCTTTGGAGAAGCCTTCTTCTGGTTTTCCTATCAGTAGGGTTCCTCCTCCCTTGGGAGGGCCTGTCATCCGAGTCCCTGTTATCAGGAGTCCACCCTCCCTCCGAGAGGCTATTGCAGCTGGTTCCTTAAGCAGAGTTCCTCCTCCACTCTTCGAAGGCTCTTCCTCTGGTAAATATCTCACTTGTACAAGTTAGATGTTGAATACTTTCCTTTACTAACTTTAGTATATTTTCTTGTGTAGCTTTTGCAGTGAGAGAGAAAGGAAGAGTTGGGGCTAGGGGACCTCAAATTACCCCTACCTTTCCATAGAGGGTCCTTGGCAAGGCTCCCATAGGAGGGGTATAACAGAGGGAACCCCCTAGAGTGAGTAGGGATTCTACTGTTCCTCCAACATTGACTTTTGGTAGTACCACTGCCAGAAGGGAGGAGAAAGGAGGGGCCTCAAGGGCTACCAATGAAGAGGTCTTTGTGGTTCCCCCATTGACAACCGTCTACTCCGTCTCTGATGTAAGTTTCTTTCTTTCGAGTGCTATTTATTTGAAGTATGCTAGGTAATTTTGACACTTCTATTTCTTACAGGATGAGGATAATGAAATAGCTTCCCCTGTTCCTTCAAATATTAGGGAAAGAGCAGCGAGTGTTAAGGATGCAGCTCCTCATGTACAGACAGAAGTCGAGACTACTGTCCCTAATAAAGAAGATGAGGTCACATCCGGATCTCCATCTATCCCAGCGGAGGCCACAATTGTATATAATGAAGTTGTTCCTCCTGCACCTGCTGCATCAGCCAAAGAACTTGCCATTCATGCTAATGAACCTGTGAGGACAAGTGCTATAGAGACATTTGAAGTCGTTCCTTCAGGAGAAGAAGAGCCAGAAGCACCGTCTTCCCCTCCTCCATCTTGGCTTGCTAGCATTACTTCATTTATGCCATGTTGCTTATAGGACTAATTTACCAACTTGAAAACTTCGGGGTTTGAACAATTTGTTATATGCCCGAGCTACAATTTGGTGATAATGCAAATTACTCTCCAAAGCCTTTTGCCTTTTTTCATCCAATTTTTCTAACTCCTGAGTACGTATAAGAGCGAAGTCTTTGAAATTCCAATCCACTCTACTTGCATGTGGGATTCTGGCTGAAGCAACTTGTAATTCAACTAGAAGAAGGGCTTCTGATCCAAATACGAGGGAGAAAGGAGTTGCATTCCTAGCCCGATTTTTGCTTAGCCTATATGACCACAAGGTTTGAGGTAGAAACTCATTCCATCGCGAAGGTTGATCATACACTATTTTGCTAAGAATTTTGATCAAAGTTATGTTGGAAACTTCAACTTGAGCATTCCCTTGGGGGTAGTAAGGAGCTGACTTGTTATATTGAATTCAATAAAAAGTTGTCAACTCTCTAACAAGCCTGTTGAGGAAGGAGGTTCCATTTTCTGTGATGATCCATCGAGGGGTGCCAAACCGAAGGACAATATTATCCTTGATAAATTGAGCTATTGAAGCTCCATTAGCTCTTCTAAGTGGAACAACTTCAATCCATTTGGTGAAGTATTCTGTAGTTACCAAGATCCAAGAATGTCATTAACAGGTCCAATCAGATCTAGGGCCCAAGTATGGAATGGCCATGGAGTGATGATTGACTACATTTCCTTAGAAGGTTTATGGGGAATGTTATCTTGGAGTTGACCCTGACACATTTCTTCACAAAAACAGCTATGTCTGCTTCCATTGTAGGGCAATAATATCCCAGGTTTTGCAGCTGCTTTTGTAGTTTCCTCTTTCTCTAATGAGCTCCACATGTACCACTGTGAACTTCTCAAAGGACAATAGAGATTTCTTGAGTGCCAAGGCAACGTAAAGGGGAGTTATTGAAGCTCATTCGATACAGTTCTCCTTGTTCCATATAGAATTTGATGACCTTTTGTTTGAGCTGAATTGCCTTAAACCGATCTTGTGATAAGATCCCATCTTGAAGATATGTAATATATGATTATTTCCAGTCAATCTGTTTATGAACAGGAAATGCTTCTGCGATATTAGGCGGCTCTTGACATTTTGTACAGGAGAGTTGTAGTTTGACAGCTTCGAATGCCATCGAAGGCCAATATATACCTGACCTCTGAATTCGTTTATATAGAGGAATAGGGTCTGGAAGTCCACAAGTGTACTGGTGCATAGCTTGTAATCTTTCCATCGCTTCCTTCAGTCCAAGACACCTGAACTGGTTCCCTTATAATAAAGGACTTTACCTTGTTTGGCAAGGTTCATTAATATTTTTAAAGGGGTAATAGGAGTATGACAAGAGAGATTGTCCAAGTCACGGGCAATTTGATACCTCCAGTCTATTTCCCGGATGTGGTATTTGTTTTCTTGGGAAAGCTAAGTAGAAGGAGTAGATTTTCGAATGGCTTCCAAAGTGGCTGTATCAAGGCCCATATAGAGTCTACTCCCCAAATTAGCTAAGGCATCAGCATGCTTGTTCTTGCTTTTCATTGTAAAAGTTAAAGAATAGCTTATGAATCTTAGGAGGAGAGCTCGCATAGCTGTCCTATAAGGAACTAAGCTGAGTTCCTTGACTGCGAATTCTTCATTTATTTGAGAAACAACAAGATTGGAGTCACCCAAATATCTGGATGCTTTGTATCTTCATTTGATGAGCCAATGTTAGACCAATCAACAAGGCTTCATATTCTACTCTGTTGTTGGTACAGGGAAAATCAAGCTTAAAGGAGAAAGAAAACTCCTGACCTGTTAAGGAAATTAGCTCAATTCTTGCTCCATCACCTTGTGAGTTAGATGACCAATCAAATTTCATTGGTCATTCTTCCCCAGAAACTGCAGATACCTCATTTATAATGTCATCTTCCTCTTTGTGGGTAAAGAAGGCTGCCAAAAGGTTTGCAACAGCTTGTCCTTTGATAACCTTGGGAGTTTTGCATATGATCTCGAATTAGGGTAAATGCAATAGCCATTTAATATGCCTTCCAAAAAGAATGGGCCGAGATAGAAGATACTTAATAGGATCGCTTCGAGTGACTAAGTGAATAGAATGCGAATGCAGATAATATTTCAACTTATTCAACTTGTGCACTAAAGCCAGACAAGACTTGTCTATCCTACAGTATTTGACTTCAGTCCCCTGCAGAAGTCTACTAACATAGTAGACAAGTATTTCCATGCCTTTCTCATCCTCTTGAGCAAGTAAGCCGCCTATAGCATGGTCTGTGATGGCGAGATGCAATCGGAGAGATTTCCCTCAAATGGGAGCCATCATGATATGGGGATGAGCGAGTACTTACTTAATTGCTTCGAATGCTTGTTGATGCTCCTCCTTCCATACGAAAAGAGTATTCTTCTTCAATAAAGGCATAAGTGGAATGAGGTATGCTGAAAGACCAGGAATGAACCTCGGATGTAAGATACACGTCCGAGGAGTGATTTTAGCTCCTTCCGAGTTCCAGGAGAAGCTAATTCAATTACAGCCTTAGCCTTCATAGGTTCAAGATCAATGCCATGCCTATGGACAATTAACCCAAGGAACTTGCCTGATGAAACCTTGAAGGCACACTTCGTAGGATTCATCTTGAGTTTCTACATCCGGCATCTTTGGAATACTTTTTTCCAAAATGGTGAGATGGTTTTACTATTTTCCTGATTTAATAATCAAATCATCCATATAATCCTCAACTTCCCCACGAAGCATGTCATGGAAAATAGCAGTCATAGCCCTTTGGTAAGTAGCACCAGCATTTTTGAGACCAAAGGGCATGACTGTATAGTAGAAGATGCCCAAAGGGGTTCTGAAAGTTGTTCTTTCAGCATCCCTTGGGTCCATATGGATTTGATTATAACCTACAAAATCATCCATGAATGAAAACATTTCATTCCCTGCAGCAGCATCAATAAGGATATTCGTCATAGGAAAAGGGAAATCATCCTTAGGACATGCTTTATTTAAGTCCCTAAAGTCTACACAACATCTAATTTGTCCATTCTTCTTCTTTACAGGGACAACATTGGCTAACCAAGAAGGATGTTGGATGGGTTTGATAAAGCCTACTTATAGTAGTTTCTCAATCTCAGCCTTAATCTGTAACTCTATATTCGGCCTGAAGGTTCTTGCTGCTTGTTTGATAAGGTGCACTTCAGGTGAAAGATGTAATCTGTGAGTTACAATCCCGAGATCAAGACTAGACATTTCTTCATAGCTCAAAGTAAAAACATCTTTGTACTGTGTGAGCAATGCTATGAAGACCTTCTTCTGCTCTAGATCTAGGTGAGAGATTTGAACAGGCTTCTTGGCACTCGGATCTTCTCCAATATCAGCTATGCACAATTCTTCTTGAACATCCTTAGCACCATCCTGTAGGTGTTCTGGGCTTCTTTAAGTTTGGATTCGGGAGCTACAGGCAAAGCATCAGGGGGACACTGTAGGATGTTAGTGGATGAAGCCCCCTGTGGCTGTCACAATCTGTAAATCTATCTTCCATTAGGAAGATCCATTCTAATACATTGGACCTTCAAAGGCCGTTAGTCTTCGAAAGAATTTGATGGTACTGAGAAATCCTCAGTAGGTTGAAGTGTGGTCCATAAAGGCAAGAGAGTTCCTTGTGATTTTGCTACACGACATTCGCTCTTTGGGGTGAATCCGTCAGTGTGCTGCTTCTGCAAAGTGGGTTTCTGACTTATCAAAAGAAAAATGGTTTGCTACTACCTGGACAACCTTTCCATTCCAAATATCTTTCAAGCATTGGTGGTATGAGGAAGGGACTGTCTTCACACGATGTATCTATGGTCTTCCCAACAACACATGGATTGTTGCTTTGTTATCAATAACATGACATAAAGCAGGAAAATTCTAAGGATCCAACTCAGATATTAAGTAACATACCCCATTGTCTGCTGCACTGAGTATCGAATCCTAGAATTCGGATTTGATTAAGGACAATGCATTCATTTGAGACTCCAATTGCTTCCAATATCCTGAGAGGTATGAGGTTGACAACAGCACCGTTGTCGACAAGTGTCCTTCGAACATCCACATCTTACAAAGTGGAATTCAAATAAAGTGGCTTGTTATGGTCCTCCGAAGGAGCCATCATATCTTCCTCTATGAAGTTTACAACAGTTTTATGGAGTCGAGGGGGGTAATACTGAGGGTACTTCTTGTCTACTTCTGAAGGCTCTCGCTCAATAGGTGGTAGTGAGACACAATCATCTTTGATCCATTCTTGCAGCAAAGCATCTAGTTGGGCAGGAGAACAAGTTACCTCAGGAGGTGGTGCTCGCTTTTCTCGATTGTTGGTGTTGTTGTTAGGCATGCCTTTTTTCTTTGGAATGGGATCTTCCTCCTTTCCGTGGTGACAACAAAAGTGCGCTTCCTTTCTCCTTTCCTCTTAGGAGTAGAAACAGAAGCATTTTTTTTATCTTGGTAGACTCATACAACTTGGTGAAGCTTTTGATTTCATGATTCTCCAAATGTACCTGATAAAGGAGAAGCATACCGTTAATGTAGATTCTAATAAACCTCTCCTCGGTGGCAGCTTCAGTGCAAGTAATCACAAGGTCTTTAAGTCTACCAGATCTTCTTCTGGTCTTTGTCTTTCGTGACTAAGGTCAAAGATAATGACCTTTTCCTCCGTGATAAAGAACTTGTGATGAAATAAAGCAACCATGTCTTCTCAGGTATGAACTGAACTAGGTCAAAGATAATAACCTACTATACCATGTGTATGCTCATTCAGAGAGTGACTTTGAGAACTCACATAAATGAAGCTCCATATCACCGGCATAGCCACCAGAGCTTCAATGAAGCGACTTACATGCTCCCTGACGTTCCCATTTTGCCCTGAAAACTGAGGAAAGACATGAGCCTCATAGTCCTTGGGATATGGCTTGTTAAGGAGTGCCTCCGGGTATAGGGGACAAAAATCACTTCCAATTCAGTCAGTATCTTTTGACTGGGATTTCTGAAGGAGGGTTTCCACATCAGCAATAGTAACAAAATCAGTTTTATGAGTATATGGAGGCATGGATGTAAATGAAGGAGGGTCTACTGGAGGAGATGTTTTGGGGATGGCATTTGGTGGAGGATTAGAACCAGGCTTTTTAAAGAGGGCATCCATCTGGGCCTGTAGCATTTGGATAGCCGTCCTGATAGATCTAGCTGTCACATTAGGATCTTCAGGGGTATAGGCTCCTTAATAGGATTCTATTCTGGAATTTCTACTATGGTAGGAGTAGTATTTGAAGTAGATGGATCCATGGACAAGAAATAAGGTAAAAACAACATGACACAGATAAAGTTTGCAAGAAACGACTATAGGCTCCCCAGTGGAGTCTCCAAATGATGATGCAGGTTTTGTAATGGAAAATTTTTAAAACATCTTTGACAGATAAGGTAAAATGCACCAATACAATTGTCTAATCAGATAAATAAGTTCAGAGAGCATATCTCAAGATAGCCTAAACCGTTGCTCAGTCGTTCTATCTAGAGCGTTCCTTCTCAAATGTGATCTGTTAATAAGATAAAGGAAAGAGGCAAGAGGAAGGGATATTGAAATAACTAATAAGTCAGTTAGAAAGCATATCTCAGAGCGAGAAAGCCTCAGAATTCGAGTGACTCGAAGTCTATAACATGTATTGAGAAGTATACATGTATACGACTGACTCTCCCTTTTATCTTTTAATGTCTTTACTCACTGTTGTCTTCTAGCTCTTGAATTTTTTAGATTGGCCTTTAATGGAGAATATATTATACTATTTATAGGAAACTTATCCTCTCATATTAGGACAAGTGTCATTCAGTCAAGTGTCCAAAGATGTGCTTTTAAATATCCCCATGCATTAAAGCATATCTAAATGCTACGTGTATTTCAACACGGTTAAGTTATTTTCAGAAAGTAGGACGAGTAACTTTGAATATGTAAACTTTCTCTGTGATAGGTTGCTTTAAATCTAGAAGATCAAGGATAAAATGACACGTGTAACATGCATAAAGATCTAAAAAGCAACGTTTCCATTCTCGCCGCCATTCCAGATAAGACAAAACCCTATTTAGATAATTTATACATCAGATATTATAAGTAGCTGAGGTTTTATCACATGCTGTTCATTTTGAGGAATCTATCTCCATCAACTTTAAGGTAAATGAGTTACTTAAATGCAATAATACATTTATGGACTTCGCTCATCTCGAGGGAACTCACTTTGGCGGCTGTTTATCTTTCTTCGAAGGAGGTCAAAATAACTCTACATATTTACAAGCATTCTCGAGTTACCCAAATAGAGATACTGAATTTAAGTCTCTTAGTAGGGAACTCGTTTTCATGACCATTAGTCCTTGTAAGGAAGAGTTTGTTTTGGAATCCTTCAAGGTTTATAGTTCAAACAACCAACTTGAGAACCCTTAACTTAATGAAGTAAGATGTAAATATGTTTCCTGGTAAAATCTTTTAAAGTAAAGTGAGAGAAAGTCTCCTAAAGTTCGTAGGAAACCATCTTCACGAATCGTTTTCTGGAGATGGTGTGAATTTGACTTTTCAAGCTCTTTCCGCTAGGGATTTGCTCTAGAAGTCAATTCCTAAGGATGAATAAGAGTGACTTCGAACTCTACTTTGTAGTTTTAATGAGTCTAAGAGTACATTTGAGGGTGGTAAACCATATCTTTGTCCTTCGGAGGGGACAAAATACTTGGTCTTTTTGAGGGTGACTAAACTTCGAGTTCACCATTTGGAGGTGGTTAGCCTTCGAGTTCACCATTTAGAAGTGGTTAGCTTTCGAATTCACCATCTAGAGTTGGTTAGCCTTTGAGTTCACCATCTGGAGGTGGTTAGCCTTCGAGTTGAACTTCAGTAGGAGGAAATATACGTCCTTCGTAGTACTCTCAAGACAAAATGTAATAAATGGTGTTTTAAAGTCTATGGATATAATCCGAGGGCAATTTCTAAGTTAGAAGGCATAAAAGTTCCTTTGAAGATCTTTCTTCGAGATATTACCTTTGAAAACATGAAATAAAGTAATAAAAATCACTCGAAATCTCTTATTGGGAATAAATAAATGTGACTTCGAGGTTTTATTTGAAGTTTCATATGTTTGAGGAGTCCATTAGAGGTAGTATATCCCTGTATCTATCCTTCGAGATGACTAGTGTCCTATTTCATAAGGAATATAAATCCTTATTCCTTCGGTCATTTCGAGGGCAGTTAACTCGTGCTTATTAGGCTTTGGACACATGGCGTTTGATAAGTGTGTAACACTTATCCTTTTAGACCTATTACTGCTACTTGTTAGTCTTAGAATTATTATAATGAGAATGAATTAAAGCACTTATTGTGTTTTGCAGGTCTTATGAGAATAAAAGGAAAATGGCTTAAATTAAACCATTTAAAGCTTCAATGGGATCAAGCTTCATTACTAATGATCAAGGTCTCATTTGAAGCCTAATTATACCTTGACGCCCATGTAGAAGACCCACGGTGGAAGCCCAAGCAAAACCCAAAGGAACAAGTCCAGAATCAGCCCAGAACGAGGCCTAGAAATACATTGTTGATCGATCTCTAGTTGGGATCGATCTACATTGTCGATCGATCAGCGTTAGCGATCGAGCGGAATTGCCAGTTATAGAACAGAGCAGATTTCGTATTTTAGCCATAACTCATTCAATGGAAGTCCGATCGAGATGATTTTGGTCCCGCTGGAAAGATAAAACGACGCTATACAACTTTGTCTCTAGTAGTGCCATTCAAATTCCTATGTTTGCTGAGTCAAAATCGAGTCGCAAGGGAACTGTTCTGGGGAGTCCGACAATAAAGCCGAAATTTGAGTTTTCTTTGGGAGAGTTCTTGCGGGATTAGAGTTCTAATCCTTTTGGGATTGCTTTATCTATATATAGGAACTTCTAATTTCATTTTAAAAAAAGAGAGGCATTAGCCATATGATAGATTAATTCTTTTTCTTGGGGATTCATAGCAAGTTGAAGATGAAGCATTATGAACAGCTAAGTTCCTGGGAAGTATTGATGTAAACTCTATTCTTCTTTATTATGGTTTAATTTCATGTTATTCTTAGGTTCTTTAATTCCCTGTGTGTTGATTGCATAATTAAGAGGATTCACTAGAATCAATTTTAATGTTTAATAATCAAGCCTAATTGAATGATTAGCCATTAGCTTTATTGGGATTGAACCCAAAGTGTTCCTATTTTCTGTGATTATAGGAATGCCTAGAGAAGACGGGTTGTACTACAAGTAGATTAGTTAGTGTAGGTAGATAGTCCGTGCCAACCGAAGATGGGTTATCGTTCTCCCATATGATAATGTAAATTATGCCTAAGGGTTTGATAGCTTATGCCTAGAGA
>JAUPMG010001040.1:0-16170 GCA_031762675.1 Pachysandra terminalis | reverse complement strand
TTCCTAGATGGGTTTTGCATATTATGGATTAAAAGTAATATTAAAATTTTATTGTATTGGTGATGATTATGCATTACGACTTACGGTCTCGTTTATTTTTTATCTGATGAATAAAAGATTAATTTTATTGTTTAGTCATTTATAATGATGCAAGATCAACAATGTGTGTATATGAGATGTTGGAGATATGTGAACTTTAATTGTAATGGTATGGCCGCTATGAGAAAATTAGTTAGCCTAAACAAAGGTGAGAAATTGGATTGTAAGAACTATTTGGAAAAGGAAGATCCTATATCTCCTCGATGAGTTCGAGGCCCTAGAATCTTTATCATTTATCCTAGTTTATCCTGGGAAGGAGACCATTGCCTAGCATCGTAGAGATATGGAGGCCTATCAGGATTGGACCAAGAACGATCGTTGTGCACGATTTAGTATGTTGAGTAGCATGCACAATGATCTTATTGGTGAATTTGAGGCCTATAAGACTGTACTTGAGATTTGGAATGCACTGAAATTTGCATTCGCTATTAACTCGACTACCAGATTACTTGTCCTAACAATGAAGTTTGAGACCTATAAGATGACTCCCGGCGTAAGCATGGTTGAGCATCTTAGGAAGATGCCGTCTATGATACGAGATCTGAAAGCCGCAGAGAATTGCTTGACAGATGAGCAGTAGATTCTCGTTGTTCTGAGATCCCTACCTGATTCTTGGAAGCACACGAGGCTCGTCATAATGCACAATGAGAACATTAAAACGTTCAACGATTTGTCGCATCATCTTGAGCTCGATGTAGAGCATCAGACTGCAAGGTCTAATAGCACTGCGACTTTAGCCGAACTGGCGAAGCGCGAGACAATCAAGTCTAGGCACAAACACAAGGATAAGGCACCCAAACATAGGGAAACAGGTGAGAAAGTGCCTAAGGCAAACAAAGGTACCAAGTGCCCTAAAGAGGGAAGCGTAGAGGAAATAGAGACATGTCCAAAGTAATTTGTTATAGCTAGTAGAGATACTTAGACTAGTTTTTCCGTTATTTTCAGTAGATATTGTGACTCCATTTTTGTAGAGTCAGTTTTATATGGTAAGCAATTTATTTCTGATGATTAGTTTAAACTTGATATTGATAAATTCAAATTTGGTTTCTAATTTTACTTCCTATGATGATGATGTTATTATTTCGGATTCATTGAGATGGCATGTTAGATTCGGCCACATTGGGCTAAATATGATGAACCAATTGGCTAAAACAGGTCTACTAGGATCACTTGCCAAGGTTCAATTACCCATTTATGAGCATTGTTTAAGCTGTAAGTCATGTAGGAAACCATTCGGTAACGCGTTGAGAGAAAACTTTCCTTTAGCATTAGTCCATTATGACATATGAGGATCAATCAATGTTAGGACCTACCACAGAGAGTCTTATTTCATCACATTCATCGATGATTACACGCGATATAGTTTTGTGTACTTGATTTCCCACAAGTTGGAAGCATTAAATTGCTTTGTGGCGGAAGATGAGAACCAATTGGATAGACACAAGAAGTGTCTCCATATCGATAAATGACGCAAGTATTTATCTGATATGTTTCTGGAGTTATGTGAAGAAAAGAGAATCCATAGGCAATTGACTATCCCATGTTCATCTCAGCAGAATGGTGTTACAGAGAAGGGACTGTACTTTACTAGAAATGGTGAGGTCGATGATGGCGCATACGTTCCAACCCATTATTTTTTGGGGAGACGCACTTATGACTGTGCCTACTTCTTAAACCGTGTCCCTACGATGTTAGTTTCTAGTACACCATACCAGTGTTGGACGAGCAGAGAGCCTGACCTAATTCACATGAGGCCACGGAGGTCGACAGGTTATGTTCATGTACCTTCTCACCAGAGAGGGAGGCTAGAAAAGAGAGCCATTAAGTGCATTTTGTGAAATACTCTGAACACTTTAAGGGTTACGTCTTTGTCTGTGAAAAGACCGACGGGGTCAAATATAGATTGAGTCACGTGATGTGGATTTCATCAATGATGATTTCCCAAGCAGAAAGAGATCGGGGATGAATCTGGAGCTCTTCGAGAAGAATGAGCTAAAGTTGGAATCAGTAAAGATTACTATATATCCAAACACCAGTGAGGATGTCGATTCTCAACAGGATCATATGAATTCTACGAATGTTGTGGATAGTGGAAGTGGATTATTGTCTAGTTAGAGTGTCCTAGAGGACACAAATTCCAACAATCCCATTGATAGGACTAGTCGTGGAATGATTCATTGTCATCGTTTTATGATTGAGGGTTAATCATTCATGACTGTCATGCTCGATGATGATGCATCTGGTTCATACCAAGAGGTGTCATCATCACCTGCTTTGCAAAAGTGGATAACTGCAATACAAGATGAAATGACTTCAATGGAGAAGAACCAAGTCTAAGAACTTGCTAATCTTCCCCCCTAGAAGCAAGACCATTGAAACAAGTGGGCTCTAAAGGTTAAGCACAAGGTAGATGGAAATGGAGAGAGATACAAGGCCTGTCTCAAGGAGAAAGGTTATACCCAAAGAGAAGGTATAAACTAAGAGAAGACATTCTCACCAGTAGTGAGATTTGCCACCATTCGCCTCATTCTAGCTATTGTCGCACACCTTAATTTGGAGCTCTACCAGATGGATATCAAAAATGCGTTTCTCAACAAAAACCTGGTTAGGGAGATTTATATGGATCAGCCAGATATTTTCGTGGCCAAGGGGAATGAGCGTAGAGTTTGCAGACTCAAACGCTCCTTGTACGGCTTGAAATAGTCATCCAGGCAATGGTATCATCAATTCCTTTGATTCCAGCAAAGCGCAAGACAATCAGGTCTAGGCCGCAGAGTTTGGCTTCACAATGATTGAGGAAGACCGTTATGTATATGTTAAACATCATGGTAGGAGCTTTCTTATCTTGTCGTTGTATGTCGATGACATTTTGATAACAGGGAATGACAAGAAGATGATTTTTGCCACTAAAGAGTGGATTTCCTTCAATTTTTAGATGAAGGGTATGGGTGAGCCAGATTGCGTGCTAGGTGTTAAGATTCATAAGAATCGCGCTAAGAGGCTTCTTTGTTTATCCCAGAAGACTTACATAAGGAAGGTACTTGAGCGGTTTAGAATGCACGATGCTAAACTCATTGACACTTCTTTCGAGAATGGTGCTTCATTACACCTTCATCTTTGTCCAAAGATAAAGAAAGAGAAGGAACAGATGACTAGTATTCCCTATGCTAGTGCTATAGGTAGTCTGATGTACGCTATGATGTGTACTCGATCTGATATCAGTTTCGTGTCTGGGTTAGTCTGTCGTTTCCAGAGAAACTTAGGGAAGATTCATTAGAAGACAGTGAAATGTATTCTTCGATACCTACGTGGGACAGCAGATCACATCCTTTGCTTCCAGCAAGAAAATTTGCAACTACAGTGATGTGGACTGAGCAGGTGATCTAGACGGTCGACATTCGACGTCAGGATACACATTCTTTTTAGGTAGCGAGACCATCTCTTGGAGTAGCCAAAAGACATTCTGCGTCGTGTTGCCCACTATGGAATCAGAGTACATAGCTTGTTATGCAGCCGTCAAGGAGGTCATATGGTTGAGACGGTTCTCAGAGGATATTGGAGTATTCAAAGTTGGAATAGGGTCAATCCCAATCTATGTGATAGCATGAAATCATTGGCTTACGCCAAAGACCCCAAATAACATGGCAGGACGAAGCACATCAACATTCGCTATCATTACATCAGGGATAGAGTTCAACATGGAGCATGTCCATTACATATATCTCTACTCAGTAGATGGTAGCTAATCACATAATTAAACCTATAGCTTGACAAGCTTTTAAGGTTCATGTTAAAGTGATGGGATTACCTAGATTGTGATTTATGTTAGGTGGTATAGTTTTATTTACATTTGTTATGTAGACATCTCATATTACGTTATATTTCATGCATAAGAATTTAATAGAATTTATCTTCTCATTAGGCATGAGATTGTGTATTATTACATGTACACTTTACATAGACATTATATCTATATTATGAGGATATGAATATGATATGTCATCAAGTTAGTGGTCGACTTCTCACATAATGACCAACCCTGGCACATGCATTACGAGCAGGATGAGACATTAAGAAGACTTATGCCATCGGGGGAATTTAGAGGACTCTATGAGTTATATATCTCCCTGGGAGAGCTAGAATGAGATTCTTTATGTAATCGAATATTACCTGAAGAAGCCGAATGTGAGACCTTAATCAAGGCGCTTGAGAGTTGTTACTTGGATTAAGGAGCTCAGGTTAGGCACATAGATTGTGACTAGACTAAGATCTGTACGGGGGTAGAGGTTGACATACCCTTGGCTGAGTCCAGGGCTTTACCGTAGCATGTGCTGCATACCACATGTGCTATTAGCGACGTTTTTCTTTGAGAGTAAGAGAATAGATCCCTATTTCCTTGTTGTGTGAGATCAGGATGATCCCAGAGTGGATCAACTTATACCCTTACTACATTTGATTATGCCGTGAAGTTAGATCTGATGATCACTACTCTAGCTTACTTTCCTATGGACATGCACATACGGTCTAACGAGGGTTTGTCTGGGAAAGCAGTTAGGTCGAAGCTAAATGGCATGAGACTTATAGAAGTCTATTTGGCATCACATTTATAGAGAGATGATTCATAAAGATATGTTCTCATGATTTAAAATTATCATTTGATGTTTCAGATCTTTTACATATATGTACGTATGTATATACATATATATGTAGCCTATATGAATTATTTTAAATAAGCACATTAATATGAATCTTGTGGTTGAGTATAAAGATCTGAGCTTGAGCTCATGAGGGATTAGAAAAACTCAATCCGATGTGGCCAAATGAGTCTGTGGCATATGCGAGACTTTTGAGAGTGAATCTCCATTTCAGTTTTATAGAACTTGATCTGGTGTAGCTCGCCTGTCTCATGTTGGTACTGATTGAATATATGTGTGTAAGCGTTATTGTGATGTGCATTGCATTAATAAAAGGATGTGAATGAATGAGTTGCATTTGACTACCTAGCCAAGATGGCTTTCCTTATATTCTATTATTTGGAGCACACTGTGCATAGCCAATAAAGGATACCATCATGACTCATGATATGGATGTGACCATTTACTTGTCATTATGGAACTAAGTGTTATTTTCACCCAAGGTGAAGGATTATGGGGGTCCCAAGAGACTTGCGAAAATATGATAGGTGAGGGAGTGCACTTCCCAATATTTGAATCATAAGAGTTAACTTCTATTAGTAGATCGGATAATGTATGGTTCAGTGAGGAGATTTCACATTGGAAATGCCTTGGATATGTTCCTATGATCAAAACTAAGAGCGAGGATTGTGCTCATTAGGTCGCAGTCCTAGAAACTATGATGCGCGCATAGAATAATCTAATATCATCGCCTTGTATGGGGGGACGATTTCACATTGGTGAAACATCTTGGGTAGTTGAGATTGGATCTAGTGTGGGACATACACTATTCGAATGCCAAATAGCATGTATGGCATTGCATATTCTTGTGCATATTATTTTGATTATCATGTGTATGATACACTTGATTGCATGTTATCATATAGAGTTAGGCATGGTAGACTGTGAAAAATGACCATTGATATCCTTAGGATACAAACCAATGTGAGATTGGGTGAGAGAATAAGTCCTTGGTTGATTTCTTTTCATATATACTACTATTCATATTTTCCAGATTATATCATTATTATGTATTTTCTCATAACATTGTGATATGAGTAAATACCTTGTTGTGAAGGTCTACTCATCTGAGCTTTTAGCTTATGTTTATTTTGTTGATATATTTTCAGGTAAAAGGATGATTGATATCGAAGAGAGAGCAATGAGAATAAAGGGAATAGAAAATAGAAATTAGATGATAGACCTATGTATTAGATGTAGTTTCATTTAAGTTTATTTAAAAAGAAGAGATTATACTTTTGTTTAAATATTTATTAGAATTAATGAAATATATTACGCTTATGTTTCTAAATTGCTTATCCACCCATAGGGACATGGGATGCGAGTTACACCTTAAATTTGGAGACTCGAATGAGATTTCCAGTTTTAGGATGTGACACCTTCAAAACCCCATCATCTTCTTCCTAAACTCATTCAAATCAACCATTGAAACCTCTGTAAAAGATCCATATTTTTCCGTTCGTCCCAACCCATTAATCAGTGCAAAACCCTCTCCAAACACCCCAAACTAAAACCCAGGTTTTCAGTTCGTCCTTTATCAAATATCTACACAAAAACAAAAATCCTTTCAAACTGCATTTGAACATATAGAAATATCCATTAAAGCTCATTCGAGCTCTAGACAAAACCCCCCAATTCATCCTCTTCAAAACCCAACCGAACCCATTGTAATTTTTGCTTATTTTCCCCAAAGCCCTAGCCGAAAACTCCTTAATTCTCCTAATCGTCCAAACACCAAAACCTTATTTTTGAAGGAGAGGAAGCACAGTATGAACAAAAAAAAAAGGAGGAATGATAAATCTAATTACCCCAACCTTCTTGTTTCTTAAAATTATGCAAAACCCTTTTAAAAACCTAGAAAAAAAACGTACAAATACCGTCATCCGAAACCTACCTTACATCTAGTTCTTCCTCTCCAAAAACCCTCAACAAATCCTATTCGAATCTTCTCTAAAACCTCAATCCAAATTTACTATAACTCCTCCTCAAATCGCTACAGAAAATCACCATTAGAATCCTACCAAACCCCTTCGAAACAAAATCTGCAGAAACCCCAATCTGAATTTTCTAATCTTGCCATAATTGTCGGCCGAATTGAGTTTTTCAGGAGTTAAAAATCAAATAGAAGATGGATCTGCGGCTATAGGTATCTTAATTTTTTATTTATTTTGAGATGCTTTTAAGTCACTTTAAGTATCTTAGGAATTTTAGATTTTTTCTATCCTATGGTATTTTGTATTTTGGATTTAGGTATGTTTATTGTTGGTTTTAGATTTTTTAGAGACTCTCTAGGTTTATTTAATTATTTTTAGTATTTTATTTAGTTTGGTCAAATTGAATTAGACCAGACAACCGATTGAACCAGAAGAGAGTGGGTGCCTAAACCTTCCCATTCTTTTAACTACATCTCTCTACCCGTCCTGGTTAGACCTTAGTTAAAATCTATTTTTTGGGTCTATTTTTTAGATTAATTGACTTACCAAGGTGACCATTCACACCTGAACTCAATGGATGGTAGCGACTCCGATCAACCCGATCTATCTAGGATCTAGCTGACCCATTGCGTGAGACTGATTCTCTTGATCTTTGCAGCTTGTAGAGGCTTGTAGCGGCTTGACCTTGGTACCTTGGTAATCTTATCATCATCCTCGTTCCCAAATCCATTTGTGCCAAATTTCTCATTGAAATCCCCAAAAACCCAAGAAACTATCAAAATACCCTCAGTGTCCCCACGCACATCATAGTGCCCTCAAAATTTATTTCTAACATTATAAGTTAATTCTAGGTGAAAAATGTGTTCCAACGAATATATTATCGCCTAGTTTCGAGATCATAGAAGAAAATGATTGTTTTGTCCTTGGTGTCGTTTTGGGTCAAATTTGGGACTTTTGGTCGTCAAAAAATATTCTAACTCCGGATTTGATCTTTTCATGCAAAATCCTTTGAATTGATGTAATTTGGTAAAATTCTGAAATTGGTGACAAGAGGGGTCTTTTTGGTATTGATAATTAATAAGTGGATTAAATGAATTTCAAATAAGAAAAAACAGGAAATTAGAGAAATAAAAAAATCTTTAGATTAGGATTATTTTAAGATTTAAGATTAGGTTAAAACCTATATTAGGATTAGGTTACTAATTATTATTATTATTATTATTATTATTATTATTATTATTATTATTATTATTATGTGGTTTTGTGAGTAGTCACCAAGAGTAGAATTATTGACCAACAGGAACCTAAATCAACAAGTGACCGTATCCCGTCTCTAAAAGAATCAAAGAACCGAATTGGTGGATCGCCTAACACCGGTCGAACCAAACTAAGGAAAATAGTGAGCCAAGGCTAAGAATTACGTGGGCACACTTCAGAGCTACGTTTTTAGGAGTCTAATGCCTTTTTCTCCATCCATCCCGAATGAGGGAAGTGAGCTAGTATTTATAGCTTTTTAGGAGTCTAATTTTTAACTTTTTGTTAACTATATTCTATTTTTGTTAGATTTATTTACCATGTTTGCTTTTAAAATTATTTTTTTTCAATTATACACTTTTTTATTTCCTTTTTATTTTCTTTTCTTAGGTTTCGAAAAGGAGTTCTATATTATTATTGTAGATATCATTAGTACATGTGTATTAAGCAAAATACTAGTTTCAAGTATGAACAAGGCTGTAAAAAACAAATAAATGTGTACTAAGCAAAACAAATACAATGGATTGCATAGTAATGTTGGAAATATAGAATATTAACAAATTTAAAGGTTTCTTAGACAAAATGTATTTTATAATGTTGCCCATCTAACTATGTTTAGAATCTTTCTTCTTAAGAACTAGAAAAAATAGCATTAAAAACTTCTTCTCATGTTCATTATGAGAAAACTGATTCTGTCTTTTCTAAAAATAACCATTTATCTGTGAGAACTCATTCTTCAAAATCCATTAAGGAACAAAGAAAAGAACACAAATAAAAAATAAAATAAAATAAATAAAAATAAAAATGAAGGTATTTTAAAACTTCAATAATGATGAAAATGGGTTGGTGCATAGAAAATGGACAAACGAGAAGGGTCTGAGAGCTTTAGAGATTGAAACCTGATTTTTGAGATTCAAGCGAGAAACAAGCTTTTGGAACATCTTGTAGTAATCTTAATCTTCAAATATGAGTTTATAGACTGAATGATGATATCTACTGTTCTCCCTTTGATCCTTTTATGACTGTGTTTGTCCTAGGGGTGTAAGTTTGGTCCAGGCCCGGATCGAATAATAATTATATATATATATAATAACTACGTAAGGATTCTTCTGCTAGCCTTGCAGCATACTTATATTTTCAGATTCTCCTATGTTGTTATGGGATTTTTCAGTTGTAACTCAAATATAAAGTATTATTTCAACATCTCCCTTAATTTATGAAAAAATATAAGTTTTAGGGTAAAAACTATACCGTTAAGACTGAGGTGCAACTTGGATGGTTCAAACCAAAATCAGACCCTCAAACCTATTTCGGTTCGGTTTGGTTTGGTTGGTCTGGTTTTGTTTTCAAAATTATAAAGCCGAAGTAAATCGGTTTGGTTTTTGATTGAAGCTTTGATTAAACCGAACCAAATCAAACCTGAATTCTTGTGTATATAAATTTAAATTGAACTGAGCCGAGCCGAACCGAATTAGTCTATATGTGTATTATATAAGATATTTATTCTATATATTATAAATGATATATAAAACAAGATATTTTATATATAATGTAATTCTCAAATAAAAATCTTGTATTAACCCGATCTAAACTGAACCAAAAATTGGGTTGGGTTGGTTTGTCTTTAGGTCTTCCATTTCAATTCAATTTGATTTTTGGATTGGGGAATTTGATTTTCAATTTGGTTCAGTTTGATTTTGGGTTAACCTTCATCAATCTTGCTTTGATTTTGGTTGATATCAACCCGAATCAAACCGAACCCAGTTGCGCCTCTTGTTAAGACTTAAAAAAAAGAAATTCTTGGTTATTCTTTCTCTCACTTGCAACAAACCTATAACACAAGTATACGGTGAGAGAGAGAGAGAGTAACGAAAGTACAAAACTAAAGAGGGAAAGGGGGAATTCAAATCAGAATTTGATTTTACAAGTAAAACTAAGGTTGCGTTTGGTTTTGTTTGTCAAAAGTATTTTTTTTTTTTTTTTTGTTTTTGAAAGCCAAAATGTGTTTTAAAAGCAAAAATACTGTTTGCTTTTATTTTTATAAAATGTTTTTCGCTTAAAGTGAAAAGCAAAAAAAAAAAAATAACTTTTTCACTTTAATCGAAAAGCAATAAAACATTGCTTCTCTCTAAAAGAAATCCCTAACAACTGTTATTTGTTTCCCACCATTTTTATTTACCTGTTATTCTGAATGGGGTTTTTTTCTACGACGGCTATATCTTTAGCCGTAGCTTTTAGCCCATAATTTAATTGTAGTGAGATTCATAATTACTAATTGTAGAGAAATATTATTTAAAATAATAGTATAATAACAAAAATCAATTTATCAGCTTATAGTTATCAAACATGTTTTTTTTTTTTGCTTTTCAACGATATAGCAGACGTTTACCAAACAATTTTGCTTCATAAAAGATCTTCTGAAAAACAAAGAATCTACTTATTGCTTTCTTACTTTTGACAGTAACCGTTTGAAAGCAAATCTAAATGCTGCCTAAAAGAACATAAAAGTAGGGGAGAATCTACTGGGAGAATTTCATGATGAAAATGCTCTCAATAACATAAAATAATGCAACCTCAAATATGCTCTTCTTTCAATTGCCTAAATCATCAAAACAAAATATGCAAAGCGACAGTCGAATAAAATTAAGAGAGAGAAAGAGAGAGATTAGACATTTTTTTATTAATATTGTAGTGATTGAACAAACAATATATACAGTAAAAATTAAATTAAATTGTTATTAATAATCTAAAATAATTGTGATTATATTTATCACCTTTTTATGAATAAATCAGCTAAAAATAACATAATGCCATTCAAGTTATTTAGTTACAATTGCTTTAGTAATAAATCCATATATTATTAAAAAAAATAATAAGTAAATATATAAAAGATACCATTGTGATTCTCATATTAATAAGGGGACAATGTTGTAATTAAAATATACCTTATGGGTAGTTCTGGAATAAATAATTAAGTCCCTCTGCTGTTGTGGTTTTTCTACTTTATGAAAAAACAATGAATATTCCTAATAATTTCACCCGTGGGTTAAACTGGTCGACCCACGTGCATTACGGTCAGAGTTGATAACCTGTAACGATCCACTGAAGACATGCTAAGCAGTTCTTATCCATTGCCTCGTCGTCAATGTCCTTAGGCAATAATTCAAATCTCTCTCTCTCTCTCTCCCTCCCTCCCCAACAAAAGAAAAACGTGTTACTAAGAAAATGGTTTTACTATCCAACAAAAAAAAAAAAGAAAAAGGTTTATCTCTCTCTCTCTCTCTCTCTCTCTTTTTTACAATAAACTTAGAGCACTTGTTGTATACGAGTAAGAAAGAGAGAGGTCCTCCCGTCCTTTGAGATGTCAGAAAGCCATCAATCCCTTCAAATGAGAGCCAGGGTGGGGTGGATTGGGGGTTCGATTCTGGTACTTTTATTATGAGGGAGCAGTCAAGTGACCATCAACGTGACTAGCAAAGAGAGATGTCAAAAGGCCACATGTTAGAAGGTCATCGATCCCTTCAAATGAGAGCCAGGGTGGGGGTGGATTTGGGGTTCGATTCTCGAGTTTCTATTATGGGAGCAGTCAAGTGACCACCAACGGGACTAGCAAAGAGAGATGTCAAGTGACCACCAATGTGACTAGCAAAGAGAGATGTCAAAAGGCCATCGATCCCTTTAAATGAGAGCCAGGGTGGGGGTGGATTGGGTGGATTTGGGGTTCGATTCCGTGTTTCTATTATGGGGGAGCAGTTAAGTGACCACCAACGCGACTAGCAAAGAGAGATGTCAGAAGGCCATCGATCCCTTCACAGGAGAGCCAGGGTGGGGGTGGATTTGGGGTTCGATTCTCGTGTTTCTATTGTGGGGGAGCAGTCAAGTGACCACCAACGTGATTAGAGAGAGAGAGAGAGACCCGTGACTAGAGAGAGAGAGAGAGAGACTCGTAACTAAAGAGAGAGAGACCCGTGACTAGAGAGAGAGAGAGAGACCCGTGACTAGAGAGAGAGAGAGAGACCCGTGACTAGAGAGAGAGAGAGACCAAAGACAAAACTAGAAGAGGTATCAGAATTTGATTTTATAGCTAAAACTAAAGAACATAAAAGTAGGGGAGAATCTGAAATGAAAAGTATTGCTATTGAGAGAATTTTAGGACGAAAATGCCCTCAATGACTTAAAATAATGCAACCCCAAATATGCTCTTGTCAATTGCTTAAATTATCAAAACAAAATATGCAAAGCAGCAATGGAATAAAATTGAGAGAGAGAAAAAGAGGGATTAGACTTTTTTTATTAATATTTTAGTGATTGAATAAACAAAATATACAATAAAATAAAAAATAATAATTATTAATAATCTAAAATAACTACTATTATATATTTATAATATATGCTTTTGTATGAATATATAAGCTAAAAATAGCATAATGTCATTCAAGTTATTTAGTTACAATTGCTCTAGTAATAAATCCATATATTATTAAAAAAATTAACAATAAGTAAATGAATAAAGACACCATTGTGATTCTCATATTAATAAGGGGACATTGTTGTAATTAAAATATACCTTATGGGTAGTTCTGGAATAAAGAATTAAGTCCATATGCGGTTCTGGTTTTTTATTTTATGAAAAACAATGAATATTCCTAATAATTCCGCGAGACTTCCGTGGGCTAAACTGGTCGATCCGCGTGCATTATGGTCAGAGTTGATAACCTGTAATGATCCACTGAAGGCATGCTCAGCAGTTCTTTCCGACTTGTCTTCGTCAATGCCTACGGTTACACTTCAACAATTCAAATCTCTCTTTCTCTCTCCATGGGTGAATAACAAGTGTTTTCGAGCTCTCCCTTTCCTTTTCTCTAAAATAAGTTCAAATTCACACTAGAATAAGTTCAAATTCACACTTCCATGCAGTAAACGTAGGGACCAAAGTTTTGATTTCAGTGATACCAAGTCTGTTATACTTTTTATTTTAAGTATTATACTTTTGTGTATTTGTGTACTCATTCGATTCGTAACGGTTACTCCAACACTACGGGAATCTCATACTCATTAATACTTTATTGTGTACCCTCCGAATAGGGACCAAGGAAATGTTTATATAATTTAATTATATACAAGTATATTAAGTTTCAAAATATCGTGATTATATTTTTCAGAAGTTTTTCTTTACTTTATGTATTTTCGCATTATTACTATTGCATTTTTCTTTGGCTATTGCTGTGGTAAAACCCATATGTTTGTTACTGTTTCAAAGCCCATATCCTATTGGCCGATTTGCTAAGTGTAATGCAGGCATTAGGAATCCGGTTTTAGGCACCTGAAACATTAAAGTAACAAAAGGTCTTAGGTACCAATCACAATTATGGAAGAAGAAAAATTACCAATAGTACATGAATGTTTAGGTACATGGATAGAAAAATCTGAAGAAGATTATAATCATATAGTACATATTGATAAAAAAAAATCTCAATATTATTAGTGCTAGTTTAAATACTATAACTGATATGTTAGGTAGTCTGATTAATCAAATCGACCATGGACAAAATTGCACATAGCACTATATCGAGAAAAAACTCAATTATATTGATGTCTGCTTATTTTTCTGGTGACAACAAACCACCAAGATTATTCTATGGAACACATGAAGAAATAAAAATAATTATTTTTTCTGTTTCTTATAATGAGAATGAATATTATAGTATAAAAGAAATTTTGGATTATTGGCGAGAAATCTATAACGATCCAAAATTTTCAATTTCTGAAAGAAATACTATTTTAGAACAAATACAAACCACGTATTTTGAAAATGAAGATTTATTGCTTCATTTTAACTATTCACACGATATAAACTCAAATTCAAGTGAAGATGAATCTACTGATTCAGATTCTCATCACTCTACCAACATGTTAAAGATGAAGATCATAGTAACACGGATAGTGAAAGATCACTACTCCATCGCATTCAGCCAGTTCCTCAAAAAAGCGAACAACTGAAACACCTTTATCAGAATTCTTCAACCAAGAAGAATTTTTTGAATCCCAACCGGATTCAATTCAAACAATCAATGTGAAAGAGGAACCAAGTCCTTCGTATACAAAAAAAGATGACTTAAATAAGTATCCCATTGTACACAATGGAACTTATTTACATCTTTCAAAAATCCGTTTTAAAGATCAAATCAAAACAAATGATGATTGGGCATAATCATTATCCATACTCATCAAAAATTATAAAAATCTTTGCACTAAAGAAAAGTTCTTAGATTATATAGCTGCAACACTTCAAGGCGATGTGTTACAGTAGTTACGTTAATGGAAACAATCAGAAGAAGGCAAAAGGCAAAAAGCAAAAAGCTAATCTTGGCAATTTTAATTCCTATGACGATATATTTTCTAGGTTTTTCACATTAATTAAAGAAAATTTGTGTGGATACACTGGAGAACAAAATCTTCAACAAGATGCAAATTACATACTTTTGAAACTTGAATTATTTGATATTTATAGATTTGAAGAATTTGTTGAAACATTTAAGAAGTATTATTTCCAGATAGACCCTCCTGGAAATATACACTGGTTAGAAATTTTTTTTTCATAAGCTCCCTAACCCATGGGATGAATTATCTCTTAAAAATTATCCTGACTGGTTAACCAAACTAGGCGAACCAGACAATTTAGGCTTAAGAATAAATTATGTCTTAAGACTAATTTCAGATCAATGTCTCAACCTGAAAGCCAAAAAATAGGTTAGAAATTAAAACACAAACTCTTAAAAAGGAGAAAAATATTGTGATAAAATCTTAAAAGAAGCTTAGAAAATTGAATGTAATCCACCAAGAACAAAATCTTTTAAGAAGAAACGATTTATTTGGAAACCTTGGAAAAAATGAAAAAAACCTTTTTCCTAAGAAGAAATATATTCGCAAAAGAAACAAAATAACTTTACACCAAAAAAGTGTAAATGTTTTGTTTGTAATGAAGAAGATCATTACGAGAATAAATGTCCTTAAAAAGAAAAAAAACCTTTAGAAAATGGTAAAAGTTCTTGAAGAACAAGACTTAGAAGTTCTATTTGGAGAAGACATACCTAATATAGAAGATATTCTATATGAAGTTGAAAGTGAAGATTATTCTTCAGACGAAGAATATATCTTTATGAATTATGTTGTCTTGGGAGAAAGTCCAACAGAAGAACATCAAAACATCAAACTAAAAGATGTAATGGGAGAAGAAATTTCTTTCACTCAAGAACAACTTGATGAATCTAAGATCACTGAGATTTATCATTTCCAACTACGAAAAGATGAAATCATATTTTCCCCATCTTATGGGAAAAAGAGATATACCTATGGCCTAGGTATTTTCTCTTTTCAAAATTATAAAACATATAATTTGTTCATTCATGTTGACATAGAAGCAACCATTTCCTCTTGTCAATTCAATGCAATCCCTTCTGAAAAATGGACTCTAATGAAACACCCTATAAGAGTAACAGGTATTGATGGTAAAGAAACCCCAATACAGTTTAAAGCAAAGAAAACACCAATTTGGTTAAGCATACACAAATTTGTGGTATCAAAGGTATTATGCTTTCCAAACATGCATGGTGATTTTTTATTTGGAAAGAACTTCTTAATAAAATATTTACCTTTGCATATAAATCATAATTCTATTTATTTTTCTCTAAACAAAAAGATTATAGAAATTCATTTATTACAATATTATCAATACAAATGTGATAGAGGATTTACACCACTTAAAAAAGAAGTTGAAACAAAACTCCTTGAAAACACTCATTGGGTTTATCATTCTTTATCTGAAAAGTTTAGTGAAAATCCACTAAAATTATGGGATAAAATCCTTGATATTGCTCTCTTAAACTAAGAGATCCTAATATCATAATTCATGTCAAACCAATAATATATACCAAAAAGGATATAGATGAATTTGAATTGCAAATAAAAGATTTGCTTGACAAAAATCTAATAGAAGAGACATATGGTCCTCATTCTAGTCCCGCATTTATGGTAAATAACCATAGTGAAATCAAACGAGGAAAAGCTCATATGGTTATTAGCTACAAACGATTAAACCAATATTGTAATATTCCGAATTCTGATTATTGAATTAATTACGCTTAGTGGCATAATTAATTTAGATAATTGAGATAATCCTGCTAATCAGC
>JAUPMG010001029.1:0-16172 GCA_031762675.1 Pachysandra terminalis | reverse complement strand
GTATGAGCTGAAGGAGATCCTTTGCAAAGATGCTCGAGGTGTGCGCACCCCTCGTAGTTTGGGTATTTGAGTAAGCTAAATAAAATAAATGGTTGTTTTTCTTTAAAATAGTTAAGATGTTGTGTAATGCATTACAGTGTTATCACTGGTATATGTTAGACTGATATTCAACATCCATTGTAAGCTTCATTTCTTCACTTGGAAAAAATTCCTTACCATTCCAAAGAAACAAAAAGGGCAAAGGAAACAACATAGGTTCCTTAGTGGAGTCACCAAAATGGTGATGATCAAATTGGTAGATGAATAAGATTAATTGAGTAAAGACAATAAATAATGACAAGAGGGTGATAATCACAAAAGTAACACAATCTACCAACCTGAGTGACAAAAGGATCGAAAACCTATCTTACAATGGGGGTAAACCAAGGATTGGCCATTCCAATGCAAGGTTCCCCTTAAATAAAGCAAAGAATGAGATGAAATCAAGGAAGAAAGGTCAAAAGAACTTTAGGAATGCTCAGAGAAGCTTTGAGATTCACTTGTTCAGAAGTCCAGTGAGCTCTGAAATCCTAGGATGGTTAAGAGTCTCCCATTTTATCTAATGGAAATGCAGGCTTTTATAGCCAAAACCCTCGGACAAAACAATGTTTGAATGAAAATTGTCACTTACTCGAGAGCCACATACAACATGCACGCCCCACGTGTTACCCTTTGAACAACGTGAGAATCATGCAAGGAAATGTTCCAATCGTTAAATGACACGTAAGGCTTGAATGTCACTTAGATGGTAACATGGAAAGCTAATGTGCCATTACTCGAGTGCACTTGGAATCGATATGAGGGACACTTGGTATTCTTAATATTTGTGCACACGCTTTCTTTGTAATGTTCAGTCCCTTGATGTGACTTCGCCCACGTGGGCTTGATGGGACTTTTTCTCTGGCCCTCCATTCCTAAAGGTTTCTTTACGTTCCTCCCTTTCCTTGATTAATAAACCACGTGAATCCTTGAAAATAAAGCATGTGAAGTGCTTACTAACATGCTTTGGATAAATGTGTTATGATATCGAGTTGATAACTAGGTAAAGTATCGAATTGATAGACTCTGAAATTCGAAATGGCAATCTCGACTAACAAATTGTGACCTCGAGGCGATTATTTTGAGCAGCGATTGGTAAACGCGAGACGGTTTCTCGAGCAATAATTTAAGATATGAGAGGTGATTCGTGGCACCGAATTGATGGTGTCACGTTGGTTGGTTTGATCCTTAAAGAAATTTCCTTAGACACCAAGGATTTCACAAGTAATCATAAGTTAGCCATTTCAAGGTAGTTAGTTATGCCCACGATGAATTATACCATCTTGGGGTAATTATGCCCTGACAAGTAAGACCATCTTGGGGTGGTTACACCCTGATGAGTTAGACCATCTCGGGGTGGTTATGCCCTGGCGATTTAGACCATCCGGGGTGGTTATCCCCTGAACTTCGAACAGAGGTTTCGAAGGAAAGAAACTTGAGGAAAAGTCATAATATACATGTATATATATATATTATTTCTCCATGATGCCAGATGGCGTTTTGCCATTGATTTAATTTTAATTTTGAAATTGCCTCATCATCAGTACCTAAAATAACCTTTCCTCCTTAAAAAGGTTTAGTTGTACTTTTGTGTCAATAATATAACTACTAAGGGGTATATTGTCAATAAAATGATATTTAGATTTTTTATATTAAAAAGTTTGAAGTAAAATACCAAAAAACCATAATTTGTAATCATATTACTCAAACTATGCTAAACAATCTCAATATAGATATGAAGGATAAAATAGTAAAAATTATTAAACAAAAATTCAGTAATTTAAAACCCTTGAAAATTCTTTCAACTTTTATAAGTAGTATGATATGATATATATAACCCATAGGCACAATTTATATGGGAACCATTAATAAATATACTTTAATACATGTATAGTTAAGTTTGAAAAAAAAAACAAAAAAGTCTGGTAAGCTTATATATGTACTTAGGATTCTATAATATTAATGTAAAAGACTCTTTGTTATCCCAATTTCGTGAATCTATGACTCTTAGTATAATAAATATACTTTGTTACATAAATAGTTAAGTTAAGAAAAATGAAAAAAAAAAGTCATTTTTAAGTTAAGTTTTAAATCATATGTGCTTAAGATTCTACAATGAATCGAACCGATCATTTGGAGAGAAGTGATGGGATTGATCAGATGGTTATGATGATCCAGAAGCTCTACAGCAGTTTTATACTCTTCCTCCCCCACCATTGTTTACGACTCTTAACCACTTCAGACTACCCTAGAGTCTGAAGCTTTTCCCTTGTCCCCCGTTACTGAACCTTTTACTCTTTTTTCCAAGCCTCAAACTTGTGTTTCAGCTTCTTGAGCTCTTCATCAGGATTCATACCTAAAGATGACTTCCCCGCTTTGACCTCAATGAGGAACATGGCATCATCATCAAATACTCGTTTCTGCTGCTCAAATTCCTTCAGAAGGTGGCAAACTGAACTAAGACCACCACCTGACATTCGTAGTGGTAGAGCATCAGGAGTCAGATTAGAAAACTTGACTGGTGTGTTGAGCTTTCCATTTTAGTGTGGTACGAATTCCATGCTTTCAGGTATCTCTTCTATTCTTCATCTTTAAGCTTTTTTTTTCTATACTTAAATGAGACTGAAAGGGAGTGTCTGTAAATAATTTCTTTTTGCAGATTCGTTCTCATTGCAAATGGCATCGCCGCCTTCCGAGATGGGAAGCTTCGTCTTAGGAGATTTTGAAAAGAATGGCTGTTGTTGGGATTCTTTCAACTGTGGATTGATTTCAGCCACAATCAGGTCTTTATGCTTATTGAAGCCGGTTTTGTCCCTTACTTGAAATCAACCCAAGAGGGATCAAAATTCGAGCAGCCGTAGTGAACTGAAATTTTTTAATAAGCAATTCAAGACTAAGTTGTAATTTACAGCAGTTTAAAGATGTAATATCTTTGGGGTTAATAAGAAAATATAAATAATCTTTTCTAATTGGGTGAGGTATATGGGATGGCTAGCATGTACATACAACAAATCATAGTTACTTAAGAAAAGAATCAAAGGCTAAGATCATTTCCCATCAAGTTTTGAATCTAATTCAAAGGCCAAGAATATCTTGAAGAGTTAGATGTCTTAAGTCTCATGAACCTAACCCTAAAATACATTCTTATTGTGATCTTTCTGAGAAAAGAAAGAAGAAGATGAATAGCTGGAGATTATCTAGAGGATTTGAATCTCAACAACTAAGGACTATTCACTCTTGATTGGTAAGTACTTGTGTACTTTTTGTGCAAACATGAATAAGGGATTTTCCTTGGCATGATGGATATAATCTCTGAACTTTGAGCATATTTGATTGTCACTATTATATGCTTGATTGAATCTTACATATCTCATAATCTATTTGTGTTAATTTGTAGATGTGATTCATAAATGTGTAAAAATGTATTAGAATGTCATAGATTATCATGAATAAGCCTATTGGATTGATTGTCTGATAGATGGAATGAGTTATGTAGTTAATTGGATTAAAAACCAAGAAAAAATGCAAGTTACGTGTGTGTCGGTGGCTTTGAATAGTGTACCGTTGGGGTCCACCAATGAGACAAATGCTAGGTGTTTGTGTGTGGTCGGCAGTCGCAACGGTATACCGTCAGAGTCTGCCGACGAAATGATTTTTGGTGAGGGTTTTTTTGGTAGTGGGGATGGTGTGCTAGCATAACCACCGCTGCACAACTTCCACCGGGGGATGGGCCGGTAAACTGGCCCATCCACTGATAGAAACAAAATATTTGGTTTGGGGGAACACCGGTGCCATCGGCGAGGTCCACCGACGTCGTCGGCAGGGGTACTGTATGCTAGTGAAATGGTTTATGATCCAATGATGATGAGATTTTACGAACAGGTGTACTATGATTTATACATTCTAGATATAAGATTGTATTTCATAAATGATCATGTGCATATGTTGGAATTCTTTAAACGCAATGACATGTGGAATTCTTACTCAGATGGAAAGTACGACATGTTGTTAAATGTTTATGTTTTCTTCACATATCTATACATGACATGTAGTTTGTGTGATAAGGCCATGCATTAAAAAGGTCATGCATGCATATTGGGTCCTTGAGAGTGACCTAATGACTAGACTGGACTTTGGATTCTTCATGATGAGAACCAAAGGGATAATGTGAGGATGGTTGGGCTCAATGATGAGTACCAATAAGAGATGAAAGTTGAAGTCCATAATGGACAATTAATTAAGTCAAAATGACTTGGGTAAGGGACTAGCTACCCCTTCGATCCGGTGATGATATGTGTGTATATATATAGATGATGTGAGTAATCTGATTGGTAGTTTTGAGTTGGGATGTGCCACGAGGAAAGTTCTGTGCTAACACTGTGATGCCCCGGATTCATCCTATGGCAAAAAATAACTGTGGGACAAGAGAATCTTGTGAGGCCCTAAAACTGTACACATAGAATCTACTGAGTGTCTTGTAGCCAGAAATGGTCCATGTGATCTAATAAGGTGCATGGTGGGATAGGTAGGGATCAAGTGTGGACATCCAGCGGTCATAATACCAACAACATGCATTGCATTACACGTGTTTGTGCTTGCCATTATATTGGATAATGGATTGATTGATCATGTCATTGCATACAAACAATAAACCATTGCATTCCTTCATAGCATGGCATACATTCCATTGAGAATCATTCAATTCATGTATCACCATGTTAGTACATTGTACTTGCTGAGCTTGTAGCTCAAGCCTTTTGGCTCTTAATAACATTTAAGGTAAACGGGCGATGAGGTAAGGAGTCAGATGAAGTTGATTCCGTGAGAACAAGAATTGATTTTTTGTGCTAGACTGATTTCTTATTTTTGTTGGAAGCTATGTTAATTAATTTTTATTATAAGTTTCTTCAATGTTGGTGTTTGATTTTGATTATAAATCTATCCATTTTCCCTTTTTTAAGTATTCCTCTTCCTTTTTCATTCCTTCTTTTTTTTTCCATTTTGGTATTTCATCATCTTTTAGGCTGCGTTTGGTTAGCGTCAAAGTGTGTCAAAAGGAAAAAAAGAAAGTGAAAACAAAGTGAAAGTGATGTAAAAAAGAAAGTGACAATAAGTTTTTTGTTGTTGTTTGGTTGTTGCAGGAAAATTGCATGAAATCATGTAATTGTATGTTTGGTTAACAAGAAAGTCATAAGAATCCTAAACATAATTTCCAATTCTGCCCATATACCATAAGCCATATTTATGTTATGTCAAACCAACTTCGATTTGGTTTAGGTTCAATTTTTAGATTTTGGGTTTAATGTAGAACACACAACTCTTTTTCAAAAAAATTACACCCAATTTTTAGACCTTGTTAATTAATTAATTAATTAATAAGATTTTTTTAATTAATTAATAATATTTTTTTAATTAATTATATATATATATATATGTATATATATATATATATATATATATATTGATGAGAAGGGCAATGTTGTAAATATGGATGTTGTAAAGGGCAATTTTGAAAGACAAAAACATTCTTTTTCCTTTGATGCAAAATTGGACAATGTGAGAGAAAATAAAAGTTGACTTTTTGAGCCAAAAACATTTTAAGAAAAATGGTGGGACCTACACTTTTTTCATATTCCTGTAAACCAAACATGCAAAGGAAAAAAGAGAAACACCTTTTCTTTTTCCTTCGACGCAAATTGACGGTAACCAAATGCAGCCTTAGTGTCTTATCTTTATTGTCTCATATTTGTCTTTTAACTTATTTTTTTATTATTATTTTATCTTTAATATTAGTTTGATATTTTCTTTTTAACTTTTATTTATTTAATTAGTTAGTGGTTGTAATGTCATCATGGTCTCCTCTCCCATCACATTATGAGATTCTTTTTTTTTCGTTAAAGAGATAGAGACAGAGAGAGGAATAGATTTGTGGCATGTATTCAGGGTTTTAAGTCTTGGGATCCTTGATCGGACCAATCTCGGCCGATCCAAAAGTTGGATCATCCTTTACAAAAAAAAAATTAGATCTGTCAAAACGGCAATATCGGTCGCCGGAACTGTGCTACCGGTCAATATTGGACCAGTCCAAACCGATACCAATTGGATCGTTGGTTTTATAAATTAAAAAAAAAACTTTGGATCGCTGGATCGGTCTGATCAAGTCACTGGACCGGTCTGGATCGATATCGGTTGGACCAGTCCGATCCAAAGCCACTTGATACAATAATGGTATCGTGGCTTAGGATCGAACCAATCCTAGCCAATCCAGACCGGATCGGTCCGATCCTTAAAACCGTGATGTATTTGTGTTGTTAATATGGTGAGAGGATGCAGGACACGTGATACAAGTAGTGGGGTCCAGACTCCAAAGTGATGATCTTGGGTGATACTGCAAATGCAAGTGGCGGGGTGCAGACTCCAAACCAATGTTTAAAAACTCGGATAGGGTTTGGTAACTTGAGAATCCACCTATCCGAGTAATTCAGTAACTCGGTCCTAGTTACCAGCTAGCCAGTACAAAAATATTTAATATTTAAAAAATAATAATAAAATTAAAAAATTTGAAAAGATATCATAGAAAAATGCAAAAAGTTGACCACATTAACTTTAAGATGAGTTTGAACATAGCATTAAGAAGAGTCCCAAGTTATGTTTTCTTGAGATTTAAAGTCCCAACTCCTAAAAACTCTAAACATAATTTAAAGAGTCCCAAGTTACGTTTTCTTTTAAAAAAAAATATGTTTTTCTAGATAAGGATTACGTATGGAATTAGAGATTAGCTAAAAAGATATTTTATCCAAAACCTAGTTAATCAGTTGAGTCAACAGAAAACTCGGACGAGTTTTACAAGTTACTCGACCGAATTTTCTGGTGAACAGCTAGTTAACTGCCCCTGGTTTTTAGGACGAGTTAACCAACAAAACAACCTATTTGAGTAACTCGGCCAAGTTTTCCAAGCTACTCGCGAGTTTTAAAACACTGCTCCAAAGTGATGAACCCTTTTTTTATTTTACTTCTTCTTTTTGCTAGCAAACACGGATCCAATGTGAAATTTCAAATAGGCTTTAAGGGTGGTCCATAATTGTGACCCTTATTTTTTAATTCAAGTGGGGTGATTTGGACGGCACATCTAACTAAAGATAGAGTTTTTGACTAATTGTGATGGCGAAATAGGATCCATGTTCCCAACCCCAACTAGTTAGGATATGGTAAGGATCCCAGTATTCTAAGTTTTAAACATTATTTTCTTCTTCCTATCTTTTTTTTTCACTAACCTATGTATAAAACTCTCAGTTTTGAAATACGCTTCTTGTTAGAGATAGTGGGTGGCTCATATTCACTAGTCCCTCAACATGGACTCCCAGCAAGGTTTTAGAAAGAATCTTACAGCTCAAAGACGTGGGTTTGATTGATAGAAGGTATGTATTGTCACCACTTATTTTCTATATAAGCACTTAAATAAATGTATTTATCAAATACTATTTTCTTCAAGTAAGCAGCTCATTGCTTCTGTGGGTAAGTGCTCCCATTGAGTCACTTATCCAATGAGTGCTTAATCCAAAAGAACAAGTCGGATCAAACACAGACTAAATAGGCACTAAATTTAGGTTGCATTTGGCCCAACTTATGCTTTTGGATAAGCACTCATTGGATAAGAGGCTCAACGAGAACACTTATCTACAGCAACAATAAACTGCTTACTTGAAGAAAACAACATTTGGCCTGAGTTATGCTTTTCGACAAGCACCCATTGGATAAGATGCTCAATGGGAGCACTAACGACACAAAATTTCGTGTATTTTATTCAACACAAAATCTGATGAAAAATTACAAGATAGTATTTTCTTGATAAAAAGAAAGAGATTTGACTCTCTTGATGGTGCTCAATCACGTGAGTGTCCTCTGATTAATGACTGCTTTGATGAAGACGAGGGTCAGGTGATGTGACTCTCAAACTTCGGGATGAGTGTAGATGTCCTTTACTACGTAGGAAGAGCCTTTGTGATGGCATATTCCTTCTCTGTATAGATGACTGTGAGAGATTAACTCTTTGCAAAGAGTTATTCTCCAAGGCTTTAAGATTTCAACAGTCTTTCTCCTTGGCTTATGAGCTTTTAAGGATGCAGGTCTTCAAGGTGTTAGAGCTTCAGTATCTCTTCTCCTTGGATTTTTCCTCTTGGGAGCAGCACTTCTTCTCTTTGGCTTCTCCTCTGGTTTGATGATTTCTTCAGACAACGTCACTTCTTATCTTTGGCTTTTTTCCCTTCATTTGAGAGAGAGGACCCCTATTTATAGATGTAGAGAGACCAGAGTCTTGTAATTCTCAACTACTTACAGATGATTATCACAATTTAAAGATAATTAGGTAGATAACTCTTCGTGGGACCCATTTGAGAGCAATTCACGTAGGATTCTTCTCTCTTAAGTCAAAAGTTCATATTTATCTTTTAGAACTTCATTCCTAGTGGGGTCCACTTCTTGAAATCATGCCACATGGCGATTTTAGATCTCCAATATTTATGTTCCTCCAAGAACTTATCCATGGCAACAATAAACTTCTTACTTGAAGAAAACAACATTTGGTAAATACATTTATTTAAGTGCTTAAAAAAGTTTAAGGGTAAAATAGGTATTATTGAAATATTACTAAAGTTTAGAAATAGCTTCCCGCATAAGTGATAAGAGAAGCAGTTCTCAACAATTTCTCCTTATGGGTAGCCTTCTTCTACTGCTTAGAGGTAAGCACTTAACCATTAAATGTTAGCAAATACACTTTTTTACTTTTAAAAAGGGGAAAATTGCCCATATACCCTACTTTACATCAATTACTATCAAATGGTATATTGACCAAGCTAAATTACCTCTCAAGTATCAAAATACTCACATAATTGCCTTTTGGTCCTGTAGAGGAAATATCCGATAGTTTTAGAATACTTACTGTTTAAAAAAAAATTAAAAATACCTATTCTACCCTTAAGCCCTTTGCACACTTAGTGTGTATCCCTTGCACCACCACCCACCACCACCACCCACCCTGTCACAAACCAAACCAAAAATTCTCAATTCTAAGATTCCAAGTTTAATTCGTAACTCTCACCCCATATCTCTATGGGAGTGGATAACAATGGTCAAAACATAAGCGGAAGTAATTTACAGTTCTACTAAGATATAAGTAACATAAATACAAGATCTAATCCATTTTAGATTAATAAAAGGAAAGTCTAATTTTAGTACATTTTTACAACTAAAATTTCACAACCCAACCTAGGGATTCATCTGAGGAAACACATGAGAACTAAAGATGCAACCCTCACTCCCCAAATGTAAAGGAGTGGCAGAAAATACCACACTAAGGAAATAAATGTATAAACATTCAAAGGAAAGTGTTAAACAAGGCATTACTATTGAATAATTACATGAATAGCAGCGAAAAATAATAAAATATAAGTTCTAGGTTAAAAACCAGATTTCTCAGTATACCCATGTGCCTAAAGAGATATTACATCCAAGATATTAGTCAAGCTATTCCAATCAACTACTCAAAGTAAAATCTTCTCTTCTTCAGAGGTCTCCTCCTAGCCCTCACTCTCCACGGCTACCTCCACTTCTAAAAATCCCGAAAGTTGTTTGCTAAAAAGCGTGAACTATAAAAGCCAGTAAGTGAATAACTTCATGATCGGTCATGATTAAGTTAGGGTCAAGCCATTACTCATTATATCCAATCCTCAGAATAATGAATTTTAATGAAATGAAATGCACGAGATCGAGTCTTTATTATGCATGTTGTGCACCTAATTCCCATTAATCACCAAGGTAATCTAATCAAACAAACTAGTATGTAACGCAGTCTGTTAGATACGTTAATATGGCATGTTTCCTCCTGATTCCAATCTCTATCCAGGATGTCCCACCAACGTGACTTCATCCTCGTATTCACGGCTATGGGATAAGATTATTCTATGTGTACAGCATAGTTCTATGGATTTTCAACCAAGGAGGCACAGTCCCCCCCACTTATTTTTTATCAAGGGTATGTTCCGAGGTTATCACCACCATGAGCACGCCCTCAGGAAATCATGACAATTAATCATACTACAGAGATCTCTCCCTTTCAATATACATCCAAGCTTTCCCCAACGTGAGTATCCTTGGGTAAAGTGCCCTTGGGCAATAAGTGAGTTTGTTGGGGCAGCTAATCCCTCAACGCATCCTTGCGAGTCTCCTTACTAAATGTAGGATTCACATCACATCACTCTTATTCAACTCACGAGACCCAATCATGTGTCTCGGAGGACAGTGTATTTCTCTTTGACCAAGCTATGGTCTCGAGTCAATGCAGTGCAAGTGTAGAGGTGCACGCTAGCTAAACATTCAATTCAAGGTGTACAGGGTGCATTACAAGTTAAGTAAAGATATCATTCCGCACATCCTCACATATTGCGATTCATCAATTCATAGAACTACGTCACAAGGTAAGAAGATGCAAACCAAGTTTCAGAACATGTATCATCAGTTTGTATTGCAAACAGTGTGATTATGTATCGATATAAGACATCAGTGATTCATCGTTTCATAGAACTAAGCCACAAGGAAAGTGAATTCAATACAACTAATATTGAGAGCACATATATCATCAAATTCAATTTCAAGAAGAGTTATCATGCATAAATATATGATCTCAGTTTTAAAAGCTTGGCATTTAGGTTTGGCGAGGTCCTCGGTGACCATCTCGATGCACCGAATCCAGCCTTGATGACCATGTCGGTGAACTGGACTGAGACTCGACGACAATTCCAGGGACTCCATTCTCGGTGACCACTTCAGCGCACCCTTCGGAGCACCAAAGCCAACTCGGCGACCTGGTTGGCGCACCGAACAGTCCACCGACGGCCCAGGAGATGCTTGACGAAGCGTTCGGCGCACCGAGGAGGTCACCGAACGTCGCGAACCAGCCAAATAAGGGGTTTCTCTCATCAAAATGAAGGCATAACAAAAGGGGATACGTTTGCAAGCATTACACATTCAAATTTATCTCAATTCCAACCAAATATCATGGTTTCATCCTCAATATGCAAATAAACACATCCACAATTCTATTTTCTAGAATTTAACGTTTGCATGAACTAGAAAATAAAGGAATGACTATGAATCTACTTCACTCAAGTAACAAACATGAAATCATCTACTTACCTTTGAGAAATGCAAGAGAATATGATGAAATTCTAAGCATTCAAGGTCTCTTCTCCTATCACCTTCAAGCTCACAAGCCACCAACAAAACCAATTCAAGAGAGAAAAATGCATGAGATTCTCTCAAGCATGGAGACCCATACCACAAGTCTCAACTTATACCAATCCTAGCCCTCAAATCAAACCACTATCATCTAGACCATAGGATTAAAGAGTTAGTGGGAGTTGGTATTCCCCACCACCAACTCCCTTCTCTCCTTCAATCCTAGCCACACAAACAATCACAAATGCTAGATTAAATCTTGTCCACACATCACAAGCTTTGATCTAACTGATCCACACCACACATCCAAAAACTAAAATGGGCCATGCTACGGTCTGTAGCACCAAGGGAAAAAAATAATCACAAGGTCTAAAATATAAATATGCATAAATTAAAAAGGTTTAGGCCGATACAAAAATCAAAATAGTTTAGGTCGTTACACACCCCCACCCCCCATCACCACCACCACCACCACCACCCACCACCACCACCACCACCATCACTACCCACCATTAGTGTGTAATGGTGGTAGAGGTAGTGTTGGGTGGTGGTGGGTGGGGGTGTGTGATGGTGGTGGCTGGTGGTGGGTGGTGATGGCGTGGTGGTGGGAGGTGGTGGGTGGTGGTGGGGTAGTGGTGGTGGTGGTGGCTGGTGATGGTGCAAAGGTTGTAAACTAAGTGTGCAAAGGGCTTAATGGTAGAGTAGGATTTTCATTTTATTGAAAAAGCAAGTATTGTAAAAATATCGGATATGCCCTCTGTAGGACCAAAAGGAAATTTTGTGAGTATTTTGATACTTGAGAGGTAATTTAACTTGGTCAATATACCATTTGGTAATAATTGTTGTAAAGTAGGGTATAGGGGAAATTTTCCCATTAAAAAGTGCTTTAATAAGCTATAAACTTAAATAAGCACTAACATATGCTCGACCAAACGTAGCCTTAAAACCGTTGAAATAAGTTCTTATATAGTTTCGCGTCTTTAAAAAGAAAATAACCCTGAAAAAGCCTTGGATTTCGAATTTTGATTTTGAAAAATTCAAAGAGAGCCCCCAAAGGTCATATTCCTCCCCTTCTCTCTCTGAAAGCTCTCAGACACAGAGCCAGGTAGGGATCTCTTACCGCTCCTCTCATTTCCATGTCTTCCTGTTTCCAAAATAGAAGGAAAATGCCGAACACCAATAGCATAACAAAGTCTGCAAGGAAGTCGTTGATGGATACCTCCAATGGTGAGACATCTTTGAAATCTTTAAAGAAGAAGACAATCTCAGAAGACGGAGGAGGCCAAGTCCAAGACCGCACGCTCGATATCTCTCCAGTCTCGTTAACCAGGTAACAAGAAACAATCTCACTTTTTCGTCCGAATTCACCAAATCTTTAATCTGTCTGAGATTGTAGAAAACCCTAGCGATGGTTATTTTGGATCTGATTGCATTACATTGATAGATAAATATGAAATTCGTCAAATTCTCTTGCTTTAGAGTTTCAACATTTATCTATTGCATTGTTGCCTACTCGGATCCAAATGTTTCAGTTGTATTTAGGGCAAAATTGATGTTATTAGGACAATCTTCTTCCTGTTAAGATTGGTATTGAATGGCTTGCATTTTCATTAATGATATGGTGTATATATATATATATATATATATATATATATATATATATATGAGGATACAATAAATCTATAATCTTCTAGATCTAACGAATTGCCCACAATCAATCTAGAATCTTCAAGATCTAACTAAGTCTTCAATCAATCTAGAATCTTCTAGATCTAACTAATTGCCTAAAATCAATCTAGAATCTTCTAGATCTAACTAATTGCTTTCAATCAATCTAGAATCTTCTAAATCTAACTAATTGCCTTCAATCAAGGACTTGATACGATTAGACTGATTACAGAATAGAGACTAACTGAAATTATACAAATCAAATAATGATTGTTATTTATTTCCTCCTATATGCCCCCATAAGATGGAGCTCGTGAGAAGAGTCCAATCTTGGTCTTGAGAGTGAGAAACCGAGTGTGTGGAAGAGATTTGGTGAGGGCATCGACTAACTGATCCTCAGATGAGACATGAACAACACGTAGAGCACCACGTTGAACCTGGTCTCGAATAAAGTGAAAATTGATTGCAACATGTTTCATGCGAGAGTGAAATACCGGATTGGAGCAAAGATGAGTTGCACCAACATTATCGCAATAGATCATAGGAGAGTGAGCAACATGAATACCAAGAACGGTAAGGAGAGAGCAAACCCAACTTAATTCAGCAACAGTGGCAGCGACAGATCTGTACTCCGCCTCGGTGGAAGAACGAGCAACTGTGCGTTGTTTATTCGAGCTCCAAGAAATAGGATTTTGTCCAAGATATACAATGTAAGCACTCGTGGAAGTAAATTCATCCTTGTTCCTTGCTCAGTCAGCATCGGAGAACGCATGAGGAGATAATGAGGAGTTGCGATGAAGGACTAGTCCATGATCAAACGTTCCATGGAGGTAGCACAGAATTCGTTTAACAGCATTCCAGTGTTCAGTGGTGGTGTCACACCCCAGACCCCATGACTCACATCCCTAGGTGGGAAGGCACGAATCACGAGGTGCAACCTTCAGGATCTATTTTTGGACCACGGATATCTTAACGAACAAGGCATGAGGAAGCCCTCATTTTGAATTCATAAAATTCAGAGTATCAATTGCGGAAGTAAATTACTAGTTATTACATCAAAGTGCTTAACTTAACAACATCAAAGGCTTTAGAAAAGCCATACATCCAAATCAAAACAAATATAAGGTCTGAAATCAAGACAACTGAAATCTAAAGTCCATCATACGTCCAAGTCTCCTCGTCCAAATGCTACATCAATCTGCGCAGTCATGAAAAACTACTTGAGTATGGAATACTCAGCAAGCATGATCCAGTTATCATACAATGACACTATGATTAACAAATCATTCCAAAAATCCAGTAATACAATCACACAATTTAAACAATGGTATGATATGATATGATGGAAATGAATGAGAAATCCAATGCTCAAAGATGTTCATCCAATGAACACAATATGATATGCAAGCTATGCACCTATAATTAGATGTCGGACTAAGTATCCTCAGGATAACCAATTTTAGAACATGTGTTCCAGGAACAACCGGCAAGCCCCTCACGTTGATCCGAGCGCTAACCCATGGTTCAATGGCCACCATCTTCTATCTTCTATAGGACTTTCAGCCTACAGGGATATAGGCAACCCGAACTCCTTTCTCCTAAGGATCACATTAACCTTTCACCAATCATAACATGAATGCTTATCCTAGGTAATTCGAATGATGAAATCCCGTGGAAGCTACTTACGTACCCATACACACAAGTAATCCAATGGAAGACCTCATAAGCATTCATATGTTGTTGTGGATATACAAATAATATGTTCCCGTGAAAGCTACTTATGCGCCCATACACATAGTAATCCAATGGAACCCATCATAAGTATTCCTATTAACAAATTCAATCATTATACGATTATTTTGGTCATCTCTCCACCTCACAGGTAGGTAGTCTATCCACATAAGTGGGAAATCCATCCACATAAGTGGAAAATCCATCCACATTCATATGTGGAAAAATCCATCCACATAGGTGGGAACATCCATCCACTGCGATAAGTGGAAAATTGCATCCACTAGGTATAAGTGGGAAAATCACAAATGGGTTCACATATATGTCATATATATTTTACAGGTTCAATATTGTCAAATCTGTGTTCTGTGAATTTTCAGCCTTGACCTACAGTCACTATTTTAGCCATATCTATTTAAATACACAGCAGAATAGTCTCATACTTATTTTGTTAAAATATTAACTCAAAGAGGGATATAGGAACAATATCCAATAAATATATAAAAATATGTAGGATCAGTGTTTTACTTGATGAACACGAAAGTTCACAGGTTCTATTTTCTAGGTTTCTGGTATTAACACAGGTCCAGTAAATAATTCATAACTCAATCAATTCTTCATGAAAGCGGTTCAGACCAATTTTGTTGTGTTCCTAACAAATAGGGTCATCTAAATAAAATATATAAAATTATGTATAATCGGTGTTGTACGATATGAACACGGAAATTCACAGGTTCTATTTTCTGGGTTTCTGGTATTAACATAGGTGAGAAATGCAACGTTGTATGGGAGATGAAATATCGTAAGTTCCCATGTGATCCGAATCTCTATCTGGGGTGTCCCAGCAACCTGAATTCGCCCCAGGATGTTCCAGAAACCTGAAATCATCCCCCGTACGAACGGACTAAGGGATGTGATTATTCTATGTGTACAGCATAGTTTTAAGGGCTTTCAACCAAGGAGGCACAATCCCCCTACTTTTTTTTTATCACTGGCCTGCGGCCAAATCTTACACCCACATGTCTATTCCTTCAAAGAATCTTACATATTCACAACCCAACAAAAAAGTATAACATGGTCTCACTGTCTCCCAAGCTCACACCAACGTGCGGATCATTGCGTAATCATCATCCCTCAAGACTGTAGAAGCTTTCCTATGTGGGTTCACTCCCAGCTTAGACACAATCATAGGGTCCTCTCATAGGACTAAAGTCGCTATCAAGTCAAAAATTCCCTTGTGTTAGTCTAAACTCGGGTATCATGTGGGTATTAGACTAGGCTATCACAGCCGGAAGGTCCATATGCAACAACTGAAAACAAATCCATTTATTAATGCAACAAACAAGGTTTCATAAGCATATATTCAAGACATCAAACATATGGGCATGATGAGTATGTAATACTCATACTTTTAGACCTATAAATTATGCTAGTTAGCTTTAATTTAATCATAATAAGAATGG
>JAUPMG010001018.1:0-16173 GCA_031762675.1 Pachysandra terminalis | reverse complement strand
ATCAAATCATACATGGACTAAACAAGTTGTACCAGTCTGTCCGGTTAGATACTTGTCCGCACCAGCCTGTCCAGGGAGTTTTTTTTTTTTTAATTATTCTTCGTATTGCACCCCCTGGACTAAAGTAGTCCTCTCCAATACCGGCTAACACTTAAACCATGTAAATACAAATCATATGTTTAGGGGTGTCAACTTGTACGAGGCAGACCATGGCCTATTCAGCCTTAAGTAACTTTTGGGCAGCCTAGGCCCATGTTGTTAGGGCTTTGGCTCATTTTTAAGCCCGTACTATATTTTGGGCTGGGCTTGGACCACTCTTAGCCTAGTCCGATAAAATAGGGCCCTATCACCTTTTTTTTGTTAAATAAGAAATCTTTAATCTAATAGAATTATTCCTTTGTGCATTTTACTTTTTTTCTTCCTTTTTTTTTTTAGTTACCATGGCATATGCACCATTAATAATGTGTTGTAAGTTCACTTTCCTTTTTCTTCTACAGACTAGACATGCAAAACTTGTAAAACATTGATATGGCCTTGGTTTATTATAAGTATATGTTCATAAATCTTGTGGTTTTAAATGATAGGGTCTGCCCGAGCCCGCCCCTAATCCTATGAATAATCATAGGGCCGGGGTTGGGCTCCAAAGATAGGGCCATGAGCGGGCCTTGGGTGGGCTAGAGCGTATTTTTTCATGATAGGGCTGGGCTGGGGCCAAGCATGGTCCGGCCCAAGCCCAGGCCATTGATACCTCTACATATGTTGGGTTTCAACCATAGCTTACAATAGAGGGTGTCTCCATGAGAAAGCATAGTTTGTAATTACACTGTCAGTCAATTGCACACACTAATTACAACAAAATGATTATACAACCCAACTGCATACAAAATGTAGTTTTCATCAGCAAGTAATTCAGGAATATAAATGGAGACTAATTAAGAAAATGTGGCACATTACCAGTTCTCCATAAGGTATACTAGGACCACTATCTGAGTAAACAAACCACCAAATAAACCCAGCAATAGTGGCAAGACCAACATAAGCTGCATCAACGAAAAAAGGAGTGATACACCTCGATCAATAGTTGAAAAAGATCAATATAAATAAAACAATAAATGCTTTATCCCTATGTTCAATGTAAATAGATATACATGTAGTTATGAATTATAGATTGATAGTACATCAGCACCAATGCACCATGCAATGTGGAAAAAATCTTGTGTAGATGAGCAACAAAAAAAATATTATTTCATCATAAATGAGTACTTAATGATAAAAAAAGATACTTACATGTGACACAAGCTCAAATTACAATACAAATCCAATGAAACTGTCCCATGCTCCCCACTTAGTGAAAAGAACCCTCCAATTCACCCATCAAAATCCTTCAACATAGATGACAGGGTAATCAGAAAAAGGCCTATAGTTCCAGAAAACGTTTCACCATTTCTCTCTTTCCAAATGGCACAACAAACAGTGGACATAAGCGTCTTCCATAAAATGGATCTGTGATGTTTAAACAAAACGTCCCCCAAGAGCTGAAATCTCACAAACTGATACAGGTAGGAACCAAACAATTCCAGAAAAGGAGAAGCAAAATACAATACATCCTAAAGGTATTTAAATATAGGAATAGATGGCTCACATTCTTTGCATCATTCTTACAAATAACTCAATAGTCCGATTGGGTCATACTCTGCTGTATTAAACATTCAGCCGTCAGAATCTCCAAGAGCAAGAGTAAAACTAAAGGCCTCCACTCTAGTGTGATTGACGAAGGATCACAATGAAAACATGCTTTTTGAATCATCCTTCCATATCCATTCGTTGCGTCTCTCCATCAAAATGATGAGACCTTCTAGGTGGGCTAGCAGAAAAGAACACTCCTTGATTTTTCTACTATGGAAAGCCCTGATGATGATACAACACCACACTAAATAACCTATTTTTTGGAGTCTAAAGGAGCCACCTAATGAGGGTCGGGGATTTCGCATGGGCCATTTTTTTTTAATAAAATAAAACTGTAACACCTATCTAAGGGGGAATACAGAAGCTTTCCCCTCGGGGGAAATCTACACATCTAATATAAGAATATACAATTCAAATCCAGATGTTACGCAACCCCTTTCACCCCTTCTGAAATAGTGTAGAGAAATAATAAATAATGATAAAATTATGGATGAAGTGACAACTCAAATTCAAGAAGAGGTGCCTCTGTGTATATTATTTGTGGATAATGAAGTTTTTGCGGACCAAACTAGAGAGGATATAAATACAAAACCAGAAGTCTGTAGGATACCCTGAAATCGAAAGGTTTCAAAATAAGTCGAGTTAAAACTTAGGATATGGAATACAACTTTTGGACAAATGATAGTAGAGGTGAAGCAATAGTAAAAATTAGAAATCAAGATTCCTAAAAGCAATCAATTCCGTTACCTTGGGTCAATTGTCCATAAAGAGGGGGATGTGGAGGAGGATGTTGAAGCTGGGTGGCTTAAGTGTAGAGGTGTTTCTAGAATGTTATGTGATCGACGTGTTCCATGATGTATGGATCAGAATGTTGGACAACAAAGAAGACACATATGCATAGGATGAGCATTGCTAAGATGAAGATTTTGACAAGGATGTGCAAGAAGCCTAGAAAAGATAAGGAATGACATATTCGACAGTGTGAAGATGTTCAAATAGGACGTAAGATAGAGGAATGTAGGTTAGGATGATTTGGGCACGTAAAGTGAAAACCAAAGGAAGCGGTTGTGAGAAGGTAGCAGGGGGTATGCATACGGATCTAAAAAGGCAAGGAGATGACCAAAAAGAACTTAGATTGAGTCGATCCAATAGGATTCGGATACACATAATCTGTCGGAAGATATGAACTTTTACTAGATTGGGATGGAGAAACAGGATTCATGTTGCCGGCCAACCACACTATTTAGGATAAGGCAATTGGTAGTAGTTTCTTTTTTTTATTGGTAAAAGTATCTATTATATATGTATTAATGGTTATATCTGTACATAGTGTGTGTGTTTATACATCTACTCCACCCCCTCAAAGAAAAAAAAACATTAAAAAAATATTGCTCTAAGAATAGTTTCTTAGAGGAAGGGAAATTACAGAAGGGGGAAGAATTATATTCCCCAAGGCAGGGAACCAACAAAATCCCCGAAAAAGACCAAACAAAGAAAACAAGAAAAAAAAAACAAAAACAAAAACAAAACAAAACACTAAAAGACAGAAGAAAGCCAGCATAATACAGGAAACCCATCCTCACACAGCTCTCTACAAACCAGTAACAGAATCCCAACGTCGGATAATATCCATGGTGGAAACTTCCTTGAATTCTAGACCCCATAATGAAATCAATAAGAGAACTGGACGTCCTCCAACAACCATCAAAAATTATTTTGTTACGTTCACCCCATATCTCCCAAAGGATAGAGAAAAAGAGAATTCGATAAAGAAGTCGCTGCTTCTTCCCAAGAGAAGGGAAAAACCACTACACAAGAAGATCTCTCACAAACCTTGGAAGATCCCATTTCACCCAAATACTCTTAGTAAAGAAGCCCCAAATCTTCGTAGCATACTCACATGAGAGAAATAGATGATCCACGTATTCTCCATCTTTCAAGCACATAACACAAACTTGTGGTGATAAAGCCATGAACTTTCACCTCTCTTGCATATTATCTGCAGTGTTAATCCGATTCAATAGGGCAGTCCACACGAAAGCTCTAACGTTAGAAGAATATTTCTAGCATCTTGAAGTACATGAAGAAAAGATTTAGAAGAATACTTCCCATTTGGATCAGGATACCAAAACCGAGAGTCGGTAAAGGAATCAACAACAATAGTATCACGAAGAAGATAAAAAAAGACAAGCTAACTCCTCCACGTCAGTTGTCCTTGGAATACGACGAAGTGGAAAATTCCAAGAAAGACAAGACAAGGACCAACTTAAAACCTTGGAAACCAAAGAATCCGGAAACACCGAAATGCAAAAAACTCTAGGAAACCGAGAGGCAAAAGAAGACAGACCCAACCGAAAATCTGACTTTGCTTAAAAAACAAAGGAAATAAAGTTGTAATACCTTTCCAAGCACTTGCCGATTTGATGCGAGCCTTAGGATTGACATCCCATCCATTGTCGTGAGAACCATACTTGCTAGCAATGATAGAATGCCAGAAAGCCTCCTTCTCAATACCAAATCTCTGTAACCACTGTCCTAATAAAGCCTGATTCCATAATTGAAGATTGCCCAGATTAAGACCACCCTTATCCTTAGTCTTGTACACATCTACCCATTTAACTAAATGGTCTTTTTCCCCCCACCCCCCTCCTAGAGAAAATCAGGTTGTAGTTTCTCCATCCTTTTGATAACCATCTTGGAAGCTTGAAAAAGAGACATGTAATATCTGGGGAGACTAGCGATGGAAGCCTAGATCAATGTAATACGACCTTCAAAAGATAAATAATTATGCTTCCAAGAGGACAACCCCTCTTCTCCATTTTTTCAAGAACCGGGCTCCAAAAATTTATACTCTTATATTTCCCATCCAACGGCATACCTAGATACTTCATCAGCCAATCCCCACCCCCGTCCCAAAAAACTAACACACTCATGAAGAAAGGAATCGTCCACATTAATCCAAGACAAACTAAACTTTTCCAGATTGACTTTTAAACCAGAACACATCTCAATAAACATTTAGTCCAGAAGATACTCTCTAGAGGCTTCCAAAAATATAATTGTGTCGTCTGCGAACTGCAAATGAGAGACCGGAATTCTATTCATACCGACTTTAAAACCCTGAATAATATCAAGATCTTCTGCTTTCCTCAAAAATTGACTCAACACATCGCTCACTAGCAACAACAAGAAAGGGGATAGAGGATCCCCCTGCCTAAGACCACGAGAAGATGGAAATAAACCGACTATACCCACATTGAGACAAATAGAGAACTGAACATTTCTCACACATCCCCCGATCCACCTACACCACTTCGCAGGAAAACCTTTCCATCTAAAAACAGACTCGACAAAATCCCATTCAACCATATCATATGCATTTTCCAAATTGACTTTGAAAACTAATCCCTCCTCTCCAGACCCCTTCTTTTCTTCAATGCACTCATTGGCCACAAGGAAGTAGTTCATAATCTGTCTCCCTTGAATAAACGCACACTGATTCTCAAAAACAACTGACCCAATGACCTCCTTAAACCTATTAGCTAAGACTTTAGCAAAGAACTTTTAAAAACTATTCATAAGACTAATAGGCCTAAAATCCTTAGTACGCACAGCTTCTTTCACCATGGGGATAAGGGTAATAAAAGTACAATTTGTCGCCTTGTTTATGATTCCTTTATCATGAAATTCCTTAAAACCCCTCATCAGATCCGCTTCAATAATATCCCAATCTTGGAAAATGGCCAAAGAGAACCCATCCGGACCTAGAGCCTTATTTCTATCCAATTCCCAAATGGCTTTTTTCACCTCAAACTCTTTTTCTAAATTCCCCCCACAACTACCCTCTAACTTGGGCCCCTTCAAATTTACAAGATCAAATCTGAAATTCTGATTCGAAGAATACAACTTTCTAAAATACTCAATGAGCTCACCTTCAATATCCTTCTGATCATCCAAAACTCCCGACTCAATATCTAAAGAAACAATCGCATTCTTTTTATTCCTGAAATTTGCCACTTTGTGGAAAAATTTAGTATTGCTATCACCTTCTTTGATCCAAGAGATTTTGAATTTTTGTCTCCAATACACCTCTTCTTTCCTAAGTATATCCTCTAATTCTTTCTTAAGAACTCTTCTTGATTCTGACTCATCCCCATCTAAACCTGTCCCCTCTTCCTTTCTGTCCAAATCTGTAAATTTCTCCAAAATTTCCTTTTTTCTATTAGGAATCCATCCAAACACATCTTTATTCCAATCCTTAATCTTGCCTTTGATCTCCCTAAGAGACTTCATGAACTTGAAACCTTCCCAACCCCCAGGTCCACCCCCAGGTCCCTTAACTGTATCAATTAAAATTGGGGCGTGATCAAAAATGGGTCCTGGTAACATCTTAAAAGTTGAAAATGGATACTGGGATTCCCAATCTGGGGAAACAAGAAATTGTCCAGCCTACAACAAACAGGATTTTCTTAAAGAGTAGACCAAGTAAAGCTCCCACCTTGCATGGGGAAACTGATCTTCTTTTCTCGCTACCCCCAAACCCTCTCACATTCCAACTGAAGATCTTCATTTCAGAACTCTAACATCCCCCTCCGAAACCTGAACTCTAGCCTTTCTTCTGTGATACTGTTGATTAAAATCACCTCCACTACTATCCTAGGTTCTCCTCCCACACTCTCCTCTAATCCCAACAACCTTCTCTCTAAATTCATTCACAACTTCCACTAAAGAAATGACTTCACCACTCTTACTATGGACCTCTATTTGTAAATCAGCAGCTATTTTAGCTAGCCCCTCCCATTCATCATTTACAGCTTTGGCATTATGATCAGATTCCACACTCTTTCCCAAAACCGGCAGAAAGTCATTAATCTGGGCAATCCACTCTATAGAACCAGAGCATCCACTTGAAGAACCTGGCAACTTCGATTCAGACTCAGACTGAGACCCTGTAGAACCATCCTGCACAAGGGGGTTATCCTAAACCAAAAAGGAATCTCAACCAACTGACACCTCGAAAAAATCGACTTCCCTGGAGAGTGCATTACCTCAAAATTACCCTGTTGATTAGCGGACACCGAAGAAAGAAGCGGAATAACTTGAGACCCAGAAACTTGACTAACCAGATCAACCGAAGAAGACATGCCCCTAGAATCTTACTGACCACCGAGAAAATTCTGAAAGAGGATCAACCTGGCCTTGCCACCACCCGAATGTGTAAATGGATCTGAAAAAGAAGGAAAATCAATACAACCACCATCGGAGAAATCCTCACACGTGTACCGCCACTTGCAACTCCTTGTCATTTTTATGAGCAAATAACTCTTCCACAGAAAAATCAAACTCAAAGGTTGATGAATGCCCCCCATTTCCCATGACAAATCCCAATTAAGGCTTAACCCATCAAACCAAAGAAAACTAATTAGGTCTACTAGGGTTTTGGGAGCCATATTTTCTTTAATCTAGGGGAAATTTCCCCCATGTCAGCGACATGGCCAGCAACATCAACATTTAAAACCTTGGTACATAGAAAGTTCAAAGAGACTTCTCCAGCTATTAGGTCTATGACTTAGCATTAGTAAAGCTGGATCCTATATTTTTCTGGAAATTAATCTAATTCCCAGTCAAATCTTTAGCTAAGGAAAAGGAAAGCTTGTTGGCAAATAGCTTGACTTATGGAGTAGTCCTCAAAATGACCAATAGATCCTCTCCAATAACAATAAGTTTTTCTTCGGATTATAGTTTACCTTGTCCAGAGAATACTTTAAAACACCACAATGATCATCCATCAGCCCATCAATCACCACCCTAAGCCTTGTGGCTAGGATTTTAGCCATCTTAGACTGATCAACTTAAAATCCATTAGATATTCGGTTTTGCCTTATTTTGGGAGCATGATGAAAATGGCATTGGAGCCAGATTCAGCTTTGCCTTATTTTTGGAGCTTGATGAACATGGCATTGGAACCAATAACCCAAATGCCCCTCTCGCAAAAAGTCTGCAATTATTCTGACAAGGCATTCCTCAGAATGCTATGAAAAAGACTTCTGGTTCAAGAGCTTTCTAATTGCTCCATGTATCTTTCCTCATCAAAAGGCTTCTCAAACCACTACTTTTACTTGTCGAGGTGATCAAATTTGATTACTTGTAGTACCTGTAATATGGTTCCATAAAACAAATACAATTTGTTTAACACTAGCATATGCGTGAAAAAAGTTAGTATTATTGTCCCTCATTTTAAACTATTCAAAATCTGTGGTTACAAACCAGGTCGTCTTGAAGTTTAATGGGGATTTATTGGGAGAATCAGAAGCTGGTATGTACAGGTCCTTTGGCCTGGTATCAAATTTATGAGGGCTTCTTACATGGAACTTAGCTAGTAGGCCTCTCCTTCTACAGAAAACAAGCACCAATAACTTATGTAAGATAGGACTATCTTAATCATTTGACTAAATAAACCTAGCCCCTTCCAGATTAGCATCATTCATCACATTCTTGTGGATGAAGTTTGTGACACTTCTCATGCTTGAGGTTAACCAGCCGCTCTCTCTTAGCTTCCATTTTCATAGAATCAAACCATCTTAAAATCACCCTAAACCACCAAAGGAACCTTTCATATATTGTCAACCTCTTCTATTTGGCCAATTGGGGATGGCTACTTTGGGCCGATTGGGGAGGGGTTATCTATCTCATTCTCGCATGTTCATAGAAGCGCCAACGGGATGGCGAACCGTTTGGCAAGTGAAGGGATTATCAAGGATTCCTTCTTTAGCGGGGTTGTTCCCTTTGAGCTTGAGGTTGAGGCGATTTAGCTTGTTCTGTCTTGAGGCTCTTACGGTCCCTTTTTATTTGTTCTTTCTCCTGTTGTAGGTTTTGCTGTTCTCCTTTTTTGCTGTTTTTCTGCGGTTATCTGACCACTTCTTTGTGGTCTTCCAGCCGTGTACATTCTTTCCCTTTATTTCTATAATCTTCATTAACCATAAAAAAAAAAAAAAAATCTCTTCTATTTGGCCAAACAAATTCTCTATATACACTCTTTAAAAGCTTATTACAATATCAAGTGACCACAACGGCACTTAAATGCTACTGAAACCAAAGAACGATCCAACAGCACCTTCACCAACAAACCAACTGAAACTAGAAAATCCAATTCAGCCTGCATACTTACACTTCGGAGATCAAACTAGCATTTATATTTTCCAACTCAGATTCTTGCAACAAGAACACTACTTTGTTGTTTTTCTTTTCAACTAGCAACTTGCTTTACCACTGGCTTACAAAGCAGATTCCGTACTCCCTGACATTTTACATCAACAGGTTCACGGAAGACCTATGCATCCAACTCCCTTCATCTCCCTCCTTATCCTACCTCTATGGGCCTTCAAACAAAACCCCTACTCTTTCTCTTTTCTTCTTGACTACTTCACATTCTACAGTTGCTACCTCCCTTGGTTGTATCAATTCACACCACAATAGATATTCAACATTTATTTTGGTAGATTTTGTTTTGGAATCTTCCACCTCTAAAAGTTCCATCACATAACCCACTTTACAACATTGTTTTCTAGGCTTTTGAAGAAATTCTTGGGGGCACCCTATTAAATAATGAGAGAAGCTGAATTTATAGCTTATCACCATCATATGATCAGCCACCAACTGTTCTGATATGGCCTTCCCACCTACTGTAATGTAAAATTGACTGTCATGCTTCTCCTTATAGACAGTTTCCATGACCTAGATGAATTGGCACCGGCATCGCCTTACAAGCATAACCCTTCAGTTACTTATTGAGGTGGAATAGACATATGTAGAACATTTAGAAGAGTTGGAGTTTCCCTCCTTACTAACTGTTAACCATGTCCATAGATCAATCATTATCAGCATCGAAAACATTCTTGGACAACTCCCAAATAAATGTTCGACTTCTAAATCAAAATCCATGGGAAATATAGGGTGTGGCGTCCCCTCTACAATTGATTGAACACCTCTTCGACTATCAGCTGGTAACATTTGTTGAATTACTGCATGATTGTCATCAGCCTAGGTGTGACGAGTATGGAAAGACCAGTGCTCATAATACAATTTAACTCATCACTATTGCTGATGTCCCATATTGCCAATACCAGTTTTCCTTTGATTGGGACTTTAGTAAAAGGATCCTACATGTCTTGTAAAACAAAAAGGTCTATTTGGGCTTAAGCTTTGGCAGCCTGATCATTTGCATGACAAGTTGGACCGAGATCATGTCAGTCTAGGTCTCAGTTTAGTAACTTCAATGATTGCTATAGGTCAACACATCACCATGTGACTTTGGGATCAAGTGCCCACACTTGCACCTAGCAAAAAAATTACTTTTCATCTCCATGTATCTGGTTGAATACACCTACCATTTGATCTCCAATCAGAATATGAAACCTCGTCCTCTTCTACATCTCTTCTGACTTTAGGAAGAGCTTTAACCCTACCCGGAAAAATGCTGCATTCCATCACCTAGGGATTTGTCAAACTTACTCTTGAATTCCATTGAAGTTATTGATTACCCACTTACCCAAATTGCTTTTGTAAGAATGATTTAAATCACTTAAGTGACATCTCTGTTGAGGCTATTTTATCCTCGTGCTATTTTGTAGCACCTATTTTGCAGGACCTAAAAGCACTTCTTAAATATGCTTTTACCTGATGCTAACCAGTTAGCTGAAGCAGTTTCTACAAAGGAATTATTCTTCTTTAGGAAGCAATACCAAACACGACCCGAATATCTTTCGAGTTGTGGTTCTTAACAAGGATTCTAATTGATTCTAGTGTATCCAATTTAGGGCTAACCCGTCGGCTGAAGCGAAGCCACACCCACCTCACCGTTAGAGATTAGTGTACCCTCTGGCCAAGCCACCATCAATGCCAATCCATCAGTTGCTTGTAGTTTTATGCTAGCATGTTCCTATTTGAGGCTCCAGATATCTAGTCTCCGTTCGAAAGTAGAGAAGCATCTGCTTGCTCCTTCTAGAAGACTAATAGTTTAAATTACAGTTGGAAGAAAATGAATAGTAGTAGTCCACCAATCAATCTCCAAACTACATCTCGATATCTAGAGTGCCACCATCTCAAGATCCAAAACATTTGAAAAAGCATCCCAGACCAATGAACCTAACATACAACAACATGGGAAAACTTTCCTGTCTTGTATTCCCACCATAGAAACTATCATAGTGGATTCAAGTATTACCTATGCTCCTACTCTAGCATCAATCAAAGATTCCGGAATTCCAATCCTTTTCAAAATCTGAAAGTATTCATTAACCAGCACTTATTCCAGATTTGTGGCAATTAAATCAGAAGCAAAAAACGTAAAACAAATCCCTGGCATTCATGAGCAGCTAACTTCAAAGTTTTTTTTCTATTCCCGTCTTCCTAGAAGCCGCATCAAGAAGCACAAAGCAGGATCTTTGCAAAGGATTTTACCACTTGTCCAAAGAGCCATCCAAGAAGCAAACACCTTAATTCTTTTGAGCTAATCTGTGTCTTGCTAAAAAGTGGAGAAACTCCATATCACTTGAGTGATTCAAAAATTTACCATTGGATGATCAACATCCCCCCTCATGGTCCTCACACATGCTACATACATCCGCAAATGGCAATACTTGGTAGCTTGAATAATTTATTACCAGAATCTTGTCCATCACCACCACAAAATGAATGCTTCTGTTGTCAGCATGGTTTAAAATATCATATAGAGATAGCATATTGGTCAGTCAAAAAATGGATAGGTATCAAGATATATATCGGATATGTGTGGAAAAGATGTAATAACTACGGATACGGTGGATACGCATAGAAAACGATGCATACTTAAAACAAGACTCAATTCAGATGCAAAGACAAATTAAAAATACGATAAATTAACATGTTTTGCATATCATACATAATATGTATTAATGTGAAAACAAACCGGTATGAAAGTAAGTGCATGGAAACTTTAAAAAATAGGAATCTAGATCCATGGATCTTACATGAAATTCATAGATCAATATAATAGAACATCAAAACATGCTTTTAAACCTAAAAACTATGATTTAGAATGCAAAAAAATAATAAAAAAAAAAAAAAAAATCCTTAGAATGCGTACCTCGAAAGGCTATGCAACAAGAGGAAAAGTGCTTTTTAAGTTCCAAATATTAGATATTTTCAATCAAACTAAAAGGATTTTGGGACGAAATTTTCTATATTTCAATGTGTTTTGGTTTTTTGGTTAGGGAGAGAAAAAGAGTTGAACAATGAATCAATGGTTCATTTTTCATGCTCTTACAAGTAAAAACAAAAAAACCGAAGCATTGCATGTATCGAGAATATTGGTCGAATACACTTGATAAATTGTAACCAATGAATGCAATGTCGGCGACATGTCGGCGAAACTTGGCGACTTGTCACCATTTCCCCCAAGGGCGACACGAAATCTGGCTGTAAATCGCCAAATTTCATTCTTACCCCCATGTCGCTCGACATGGGCGACATGCCAGCGATATGGGGGAAAAATTTCAACTTTTTTTTAAAAAATTGAAAAGAAAAATCTAAATAAATATTGTATGTTTGTAAATATTAACTTTGAAATTGCTTAACTATTTTACAGAAAAAAAAATAGAATGAAAAAATTTGAAATTATGATTTAAAAGTGGTATGGTATGTATCTTATTTGCTTATTTTCACGTACATTTAGTTGTGAGATGTGCAATGTATGAAGATATAGCTTAAGTAGATCATATTACATCAATTTTTACACAACTTGCACACCCATATCAAGTAGGTGAATCTCCCTCAAGTAATGCTCCTTGATATGCAGACATTTGTTTTTGCATTTTTTGAAGTATTATGATGTATTTAGACACTACTAAAGGATTGTTTAAAACTTGGGGGGGGAACCCATAAAAAACCCGTTTTCCAAATTTCCCTTTTTCCCCTCATAGATATGGCACTTGATTTCTAGTTTTATGTATCTTTTAGTTTGACTTACATTCACATTTAGTTTGGGTTAATTACATATAACATCTTTTTTACAACTCACAAACCCGACAACGTGTAAGTTAACCCCTCAAGTAATGACTTTTAATGTGTAGGATTTTTTTTTTTTTTGTATTTTTTGATGTATTTGGATGCATTTTGGCCTTAATTAGAAATCTTTAAAACTTGGGGGGAAAATCCATCAAAAACCCATGGTTTCCACACATTTTCCCTTGGTTTCCCCTTTTTCCTCCATGTTGGCGACATATTGCCAGAGCCACCTTGCAACATGCCAGGCGACATCGACATGGGGAACATAGACCGTATTTAATGATAAGGTCAATATGCTACACTTACACGTATCGACTCATATAGTGTAGAAATTACTATATCATAAAATACACATGTGAATTGTACCGACAAGGTAGATACAAGATACGTATTAATTGTATCGGCATATATTTTGAATCATGTTTGTAAGAAACTTTTCAATAATACATCTGTTGAAAATCATAATTTTATGCTTTTGGTTATCAATGAGAATAGAATTACTCTTGACCTTCTGATCGGGAAAGTTTTATCCGAATGATTGAAAGATAGGTCATGAATTATGAAATCAAAAATTATCCAATGCGATGATCAAGAAAGTTTCACCATTCGATCTAAGGTCGGACACCAACGTATTGATCTGTGAACCAAACAATTCGATTATCAATTGATTTCAACCATCCTATTTAGGGGTGTCAACGGGTCGGGTTCGGGACGGGTCTGACTAGTCCCAGAACCGAACCCTATTATATAATGCGGTTCCGGGTTCGGATTTTTCACCATTGGTCCCAAAACCAAACTCAGATACACCTGTATTTTAACGGATACCCATCAGGTACCCAATACTACATTAACATCTGTCAAAACTAAAAGGAAGAAGAACAAAAGAACTAGGAACAAAAATATTATTTTAGATTGATTAGGTAAGGTTTTAAAACCTTGCATTAGTGTTTATTGGAAACTTAAATAATCACCAACTAAGCTATTAAAGATATTTATTTAGATTGATTAGGTAAGGTATTAAGCCTTCCATTAGTGTTTATTATAAAGTTAAGTAATCACCTACTAACCTATTAAAGAGCAATTTGATATTTGTTAAGTATTGTTATTAGTACTTACTTTAACCACTTAAAAATTAATACTATTAACTATTAATAATAAAGCTAAATACACGAAACCCAACGGGCTATACCCGACAGACTCGATTCTTAACGGGGCTATTTTTATGGAATCAGAACCATACCCGTTGATATAACGGGCCTACAAACCCGGAATCGAAACTCTTAAACGGGTTCAGTTCTCTAGAGCTTGTCAGGTATCATGTACCCATTGACACCCATAGTCCTATTGATACTTTATCACCAAATTATATGATCAATGCCAGTCAATTTGGTATTGTATGATTTGACTATCCGATCAAGATTCGGAAAATCACAAGTAACAATGAGCTATTTTAACGATTCGATAACTTGACCAATTGTTCAGCTTCACAATTTTATCTATTTGATAGAGTAATGAATGATTATGCTTGATAATCAAATATCCTTAACCACCCAATTTGATATCAAGGGAAGATGAATGTTTGTGATCACTTGTTTTACAAATGTTAATGTGAATGATGGTTCAGCACATATTGTCAATTTGTCATACTCACACACACAGTCACACACACACACACTCTCCCCTTTCTTTGTGAACCTCTTCACACAATGTGTATGATGGTTCAGCACATATTGTCAATTTGTCAAACTCTCACACACACAGTGACACACCCACCAACCCTCACACACACCCAGCCACTCTCCTTTTTCTTTGTGAACCTCTTCACAGTCACACACATAAACTCTCCTCTTTCTTTGTGTACCTCTTCACACACACACACACGCACACGCACATGCGCGTGCACACACACACACACACACTCCTCTTTGTGAACCAATTCCTATTTAGAAGGTCGGAGATCCACCTGTTTTCTCTGAGAACAGCTTTCCCAAGATTTGCTCCAACCTTCTAAAGGAAATGGGAAAGAGTGAAGATTCCCAAATGAGCCAAATAAACATTGGTAGAATATCCATTTTTTTTTCTTTTCATGACAGGTACAATATGCATTTGTATATTCAGATTACCTCCAATAACCAGATAACGGAAGAATAGCCACCCACTAACAACAGCTTCGCTAATCTGCATATTTCAGTACAACAAAACTAATGAGGAAAAAAGAAGAAAGTCACATTAAAGTTTACATTAATGAACTTCACAATTGGTGCTAGTATGCTGCCAAGCATGGTTTCACAGATCGGCCGATACCAGTCCGTACCGGCCGGTCCGAACCGGGACCAGACTATAGCGGTCCAGTCCCAACCCGCGATACAAACAATTGTATCACGGGTTATGGACTGGCAGTCCGGTGACCAGTTCCGGCGGTCCAGCAAACAGTACCACTGGTCCGGCCGATCCGGCAAAGGTCCGATCTGTTTTTTTTTTTTAATTTTCTTTTATTTTCTGTACCAGTTCTGGACCAGCCGGTACTGGTCTGGACCGGGACTGGTCCAGTCTCCGATACCGGTATATTAAACTATGCTACCAAGGAGATAAAAATAACTTCATTTTCAGAAAGTAAATTGTGAACAAGTCAGTTTAGTCCCGTGAAGGTCTTATGCATCATTTTGTTTTGCTTTAACTGTGTAACTGTTGAGAAGCATGGATAGATTCTCCTGTCTTCTGCAATGATTTAACTTCTAGTTTTCTAATTGCATTTTTCCTGCCTTTGAGAGAGAGATTCACGTAGCCTCCGTGAGGCAAACTTTTAGTGAACAAAAAGGATTGGCATTTTTTTTCTTTGTTTTTCTTGACGGGACTCAGAAACTTTGTAAATACTTAGTCTAATAAGCTGCTCCATTTCTTGATAAAGTCTGGTTTCTTTACATTAAGAAACTGACTTTATCCCCCAAGAACCATCCAAAAGTAAGAAGTCAGACTGGATAAATATTCTCCAGATGCTTCATTTTATCTTCAAAGATTGAAGTTTCTTTCTTTCTACAAACCCCACCAAATGGCACTTGGACTCTATCTTTATTCCTTTTCTACTCATCATTTCAAAACTCCTATGTTTCCCTTGAGTTGGCATTGTAGAAATTCCTTGGAATGACTCTTCAGTATACAGTGGGTTCTCCTGAGAATATTGATTCTCCTGGTCATGGTTTAAAATTTCGCCAAAATTCAAGTTGGTGGTACGAAATTATGGTGTAATTCGCTAAAGTCCCCCATTTACACCATCTCAGCGAAATATTGGCGAAATGTTGATTTCTTTTTTTTTTTTTTTTGCTCGTGGAATGTAAATGAATTCCCCCTTCCTAAAAATTTGAAAATAAAAGGGTTGCAAACCCTTAATTTCTTCTGATTCTTCCATTCTTTTGTGATTTTAAACACTTTTTTTGACATATAACC
>JAUPMG010000998.1:0-16174 GCA_031762675.1 Pachysandra terminalis | reverse complement strand
AATGGACTAATGGAATTGGAGTATAAGTACTTTTGAATTATTTTAGTGTTGAATTTGAAATTTCGTTTATTTTTTTTATTTTTGTACCTTTTTATATCATTTTTTTTATATTTATAATGAGTATTATTATTTATTATATATTTAATAAATTATTTTCTTATTAAAAAAATACATGAACATGAGGCTTACGCCTCACGCTTCTCTCCTCAAGCCAAGATCTAATGCCTCGCCTCACGCCTTAGCGTTTAAAAACACTGATTGCAACATAACTTGATTGCAGTGTTAACTGAGCAAGGGCTAGCTAGGGCATCCTTTGTAGATTACGTTTTGCAACAACGCCCAGTTGTAATGGTAAGTAGGCAAGGGTTTTCGTGTTGAAGGGGATGAATATGAGCAAAGAAGCTAGTCCAAGAAAGTAGGATTCGTCTAGCTACTTGGAACGTTGGGACTTTGAGAGGGAAGAAGTTAGAGTTAGTAAGCGTGATGAAGAGAAGGAGGATCGATCAATATAATGTGTTTACATAAGACTAAATGGAAAGGAGACAACGCTGAAGATGTTAATGAGTATAAACTCTGGTATACAGGGAAATGTAACAACATAAATGGTATACGAATAATGGTAGATAAAGTCATGAAGGATAATGTATAGGTGTTAGATGAATTAGTGATTGGTTAATGCCAGTTAAATTGGTTTTTGGACAAGGGATCATTAACATTATTAGTGCCTATGCACCTTAAGTAGGATTGGAAGAAAACATTAAAAAACAATTTTGGGAAGAAATGGATGGTCTGATTCAAGGAATCTTTGATGAGGAAATGATATTTATAAGTGGGAATCTAAATGGCCATATTGGAAAAGAAAGCGAAGGATCATGGGGGATTGGGTTTAGCTCGAGGAATGAGATGGGGGAAACAACTCTTGGGTTTGCAGTAGCTTACGATCGTGCATTAGCAAATACTTTCTTCCAAAAATATTGAAAACCTAGTAGTCTTCAACAAATTGGAGTTAAATTGACTTTTTCCTTTTTAGAAGAAATGAGTTTGGAACTTGCAGAGATTGTAAAGTCATTCTAGGAGAAATTCTTGCGTCATAACATATGTTGATGGTGATGGATGTTTGTATTATGAGTTGGAAGAAAAGAAAACACATTAAACATGATCGAAAAATAAAATGGTGGAACCTAAAAGGAGAAAAATTAATATTTTAAAAGATAAGCTAAGGAAGAAACAAACCCTACATAGATATGGGTTGAAATGGCTAATTGCATTAAAAGAATAGGGAAAGAGGTCTTAGAAGAATCTAGAGGTAAAATTCAATCCCAAAAGGAGACTTGGTGGTGGAATGATAATATCTAAAATAATATTAAATAAAAAAGGTTTTATTTAATATTTGACAAAGAAATAAGAACCATAAAAACTTAAAAAAGTATAAAAATATTAAAAAAACAACTAAAAGGATAATAAATGAAGTTAAAAAACTGGCATATGATAACCTATATAATAGGTTAGGTACAAAAGAGGGTGAGAAATATATATATATATAAACTTGAAAGATTGAGAGAGAGAGGAGTACAAGAGATGTAAATCAAGTTAAATGCATTAAGAATGAGGATTTGAGAGTCAGTAAAGGGTGAGGAGACTAAAGAAAGATGAAGAGAATATTTTCAAAAATTATTAAATACTAAAAATACGAATAAGTGTGTCATGTGCAAATGTAGTTATTGGAGAGGTAGGTGAACATTGCTATGTTTGAAGAATTCTCTGAAGTGTAGGGAGCTTTAGCTAAAATGAAAATGGAAAAGGCTTTAGGGTCTAATGGTATTCTAATTGAAGTATGGAAGTGCATGGGAGAGATTGGCATATCATGGTTAACCAAATTATTTAATGGAATTTGAGGACCAGAAAAATGCCAATTGCTTGGAGGAAGAGCATGATATTGCATATATATAAGAATAAATGTTTAGAATTGTACCAATTAATGTGAAATTAAGCTTATGAGTCATACCATGAAATTATGCCCGACAGCAATATTGTGGATAGTTTGGGGGGAGAGAAATCGGAGGATCTGTAAAGACAAGGAGTCTGAGACTTTTAAATTGATTGATCATGCTCTTCACCTTCTTTTCTCTTGGACAGCCAGCTACACAGAATTTGGGGGGCTTAGTTATACAGAGTTTGACTGTACATGGGGGCTAAACTGGGACACTTAGTAACAATAGATAGTGGAATGTTTGCGTAATTTGTATATAAATTTTTTGTATAGCTATTTGGCCTCAAGGCCTTTTTAATAGAAATTTTACTTACCAATAAAAAAAAAAAGAATAATTCAGGTGTCAGAAAATCAATTTGGCTTTATGCCAGGGAGGTCACTCTCTCAAGCAGGCCAAAAAACAACATATAAGACCAAAGCAGAGAAAATAAAACAAGGAAGCATCACAACACCCACGCCTCCAAGATATTTATCCTCCCCCAATATCACCGTACAACATCTCATGACTCGAAATGCCGGAAAACAGATTCCCTCTACCCACACCCCCTCTCGCTAGCCTAGCAGCAGTATTGTTAGCATCCCTAGGTACGTGGGCAAAAGAGACCATCATCACACTAGCAAGAGACCAGGCAAACCTCACCAAATGCTGAAAACGCCATGGGGGCAAAACAAAATCTCTGAACCATGAGATAACCGTAAGGGAGTCCTCCTCAATCTCCAAAGACGAGAAATCTTTAGACCTAGCTTCCTTCAGACTGACAACAAGGGCCTGAATCTCATCTCGTAAAGCATCACCCTCCCCAATAGGTCTAGAGAAAGCATGAACAATAGAACCACAATGATCTCTAAACACTCCGCCCACTTCAGATCGACTGGGGTTCCCAAACGAAGAGCCATCGAAATTGAGTTTAAGAAACCCACAGGAGGGGGAGACCATGCCACTCTAAAACCATCCCACATTGGAAAGGAGAAAGCAATTGTGGCCCAATATCTATAGATAACGGAAATGGAAAATTCACCGAACTTTGGTAGCATGCTAACCCATGAAGCCACCATAAGACAAACTGTATCCTCCAAAGATTGGTGCCTCTGCTTAGACTCTCCAAAATCCTACTATTCCGCTCCATCCAAACCGCCCATAGAATGGCAAAAACACAAAATAGTACATCGTCTTTCCCCTCAAACTTAACCAAGGGAACCTCCACTGACCAAAAAAGTCCACAATGCGACCCGACATCACCCACTGACCTCAAATCCTATTCAAGAATGCACACCACAAGCCCCTCACTACAGGATAAAGCAAGAACAAATTGTCCACTGACTCATTGTCACCTAGGCACATGATACACACATGGGGAGAGAGGGCTGAAAACTTCCTTCTCTTCTGAAGCAAATCACAAGTGTTAATCTTGTAATGTAAAGTTGTCCACCCAAAAGCCTTAATCCTAGGAGGAACTTTCGGGGACCAGAGGGGTTTCAGAAAGGAGGGTTATCAGGGAAAGAAGAATCACTATGGATAAGTGCAAAGAAGGATTTAGATGAGAAGATATCGTGGGGATCTGGAATCCAGATGCGAGAATCGGGCCGATCTGGAGTAATGCAAACATCAATAAGGAGATCAAAGATCTGAGCTAACTCACCAAGATCACGGGGCCCTAGGATCCTATCTGAGAGGAAGATTCCAAGCAAGACCATCTGAGGACCAGGAAAGGATATTCGCCACTCTATCTTTCTTATCAGACACTAGATTAAAAATCGCGGAAACAAGGCTGAAAGTATAGACTCACCCCACCAAAGGTTAAGACAAAAGCGGATATGAAAACCGGACCCCACCTTGAAGCGGCAACGGGAGTAGAAAGCGGGTGTAAGGGCAGCAATAGCCTTCCACGGGCTAGCACACGACATTCGTGCATGAGTGTTGAAGTCCCAACCATTATTATGAGTGCTATACTTACTAGAGATGACCATAACCCAAAGGATCTCTCTGTCTGTATTAAATCACCAAAGCTATTTACCGAGCAATGGTGAATTTCGGCCAAGAGTATTGCCCAGATCAATCCCTCCCTTTTTCGTCTCTCTGCAAAATCCCATCTAACTAGATGATCTTTCTTCTCCCCAAACCCTTCCTATAAAAAATCACGTTGAATCCTCTTAAGCATTCTAGCAACCTTAACTGGAATTTTGAACATTGAAAGGTAGTATACCGGTAAATTGGATAGGACGGCTTGAATGGGGGTAATCCTCCCTCCAAAAGACAAGTAATTTCCCTTCCATCCGTCCAGTTTCTTTTTAACCCTTTCAATAACCGGATCCCAAAAAGTAACTCTATGAGGGGAATCCCCTAAAGGTAACCCAAGGTACTTAAAGGGTCAATTACCAACCTGACACCCTAGAACGGCAGCACAGTCTCCTAACTCAGACTCACTCAAATGGATCTTGCACATGAAAATTTTCTCCATATTCACTCTCAAACCCGTAACCATTTCAAAACACGAGAATGCATTTAGTCTAGTACTCCTGGTGCTTGTGAGCATCAAGAAACAAAATCATGTCATTAGCAAATTGAAGGTGAGAAATGCCAACCTCATCTCTCCTCACCCTAAACCCGCAAACCATCCCACACTCATCTGCTTTAGAAAATATGCAGCTCAGGACATAACTAACTAGAGTAAAGAGGAGAGGGGACAACAGGTCCCCTTGCCTAAGACCTCTAGACGAGCAAATCTGCCCTTTAACACACCCATTCAAAACGAAAGAGAAAGACACAATACTACTACATCCCATGATCCATCTTCCCCATCTAACACCGAAACCCTTCCACTCCAAAACCGACTCCAAATACTTCCACTCCACCTTGTCATAGGCCTTCTTTAGATCCAGTTTACACACCAAACTAGGAGCTTCACACCTTCTTCTATCTTCCACACATTCACTCGCAATTAAGACACTGTCGAGGATTTTCCTACCAGACACAAAAGCACTCTGATGGATTGACACAATATCTGGCAACATTCAATCTGATGGATAAAACTTTGGCAATAATTTTATATAAATTTGTGGTTAGGCTAATCGGCCTAAGATCCTTAATCTCCTTAGCCCTAGCCACCTTTGGCATCAAAACCAAAAAGTCGCATTAGAAGCCTTGTTAACAATCCCACTCCGAAAGAAATCCTGAACCACCTCTACAAAATCCTTTCTCACAATATCCCAACAATCTTGGAAAAAGGCGATTGTGAAACCATCAGGACTTGGAGCTTTATCACGATTCGAAACCCAAATTGCCTTCTTAATCTCCTCTTCAAAAGGTTTTTCCAGCCACCTAATCTGATCATCCTTCACTCTCGGACCACCCATAGAAGAAAGCCTAAAAGCCTACGAGTACAAATTAGAGTAGAAATGTGATAGGGCGTCCACAATCTGTTCTACCTCTCGAATCTCGACCCTCTACCAATAAGCTCCTCACTCGACCCTCTACCAATAAGCTCCTCATCGAATTCTTACAATTTCTGCCATTGGCCATCTTGTGAAAAAATTTGGTATTGGCTTCCCCCTCTTTAAGCCAAATGGCTCTAGTTTTCTACCTTCAACCTCAAAATATCCTCCAGATCTGATTTCAGACACCCCTCCTAGCCCTATCATCCTTAGAGAGAATACTCATCTCCTCCAAAAAGTCTAACTGTTCAATATTGGACACAATCAAGGTTTTAAATTTTGCCAGCATGCTGGCGATATTTTGCTATTTTTGAGTTTGTGACATGGGGATATTTTGGGGAAATTTGGTGAAATTTCGCTAGGCCCTCTGGCAAAATCACAAGCGAAATCGAAATTTAAAACCATGGACACAATCCTCTTCTTCTCATGAAGAATGCCAAAAGTCTCCCTATTCCAAACCTTAATTTTATATCTCACATAGCTAAGGGATTTCAAAAAACTAACCTCGCCTAACCAGACTTAGCAAGGGAAGCATCCCTCTACCACTCAGATACAGAGCTAACAAATGACTTATGACACAATCACATATTCTCAAACCTAAAAGGGTACGGGTCTCCTCTCCAAACCTCACTGCACAACATTATAGGATTATGATCAGACATTACTCTAGGGAGAGCAGTTTGGGCCAAATTGGGAAAATGGGCATCCCAACAAGGAGATGCCAAAAATCTATCAATTCTACAACAAAGAGGACCAGCTTGAAGGTTAGACCATGTGAAAGAAGTTCCCACCAGGGGAAAGTCTATAAGAGTGTGATGCCGGATAAACACTGAAAATTCCTTATGCTCCTAGTACTACGGCTTCCCCCTTTCTTCTCTTCTGAAAAACGAATAGCATTGAAATCACCAACCACACACCAAGGGTTTGCGGAACTGACACCAACCCTCCTAAGTTCATCCCAAAAGGCACCCCTGAGCACCGGATGACAAGGTCCAGACTCCGGACAAGGTCGAAACAAAACCATCAGAAATCAGAGAGAACCTAACAGACATAGAGTAAGTCCCTTTAAACACTACCTCCCCCATAACACTCCTGGAGTCCTAAACAATAAGGATGCCGCCTGAGGCCCCGACTGACGGTAAAAACTCACATCTTTTGTCCTGAATTCCCCAAATATGCCTCACCAAACTCCTAGAGATAGACTCCTTAGTCTCTTGAATTTCTAAAGTATCCGGATGATACCTAAGACACATATCCTTTATGGCCCTCCTCTTACTTGCCTTCCCCAAACCACGAATGTTCCATGATATATTTTTAACATAAGCAAACAAAAAACCCAAAAAACAAACACAGGATTTCAACCCTACTGCTGCAGGGACCATACCAGATTACGAAGCTCCCTAGGATCCTTAGGACACTCAGAGTTCGCCTTCCTCCTATGGTCCCTAAACTTACCCACCACTTGCTCCATGTCCACATGCTTACTAAAGCTATTTATGGCCTCCAAGCCAAAGATCTGGTACACTTGAGAACCCCCTCCCATTCAGACCCTGGCTTACCCATTTGCCACCCCACCCCTCTTCTTAGTACCACCACATTGGCACAAAACCCTTGGACCAAATTCAGTACAACAACTAGAAACAAGATCCAACTCAAGATTTCGGCCAGAAGAAGCAAATGAGCACGCACCCTAACCTGTAGAGCAATCAATAATAGTAGGGCAAGAACCGCTTCGAAGCAAAGGAGACATGCATATCTGTAAAGGATATTGGGAAAGGATTATGGGCATTTCCTGAAGACGTAGGAATAGGTGGATAAGTCTGAACAGGTCGGGTTCTCTCTAGGGATTTGCATTTGATCGCAGACAACTCGTTTATAGAATTATGCTTATGAGAGACTCCATTAGAGAAGCTAGATTCAGTCCTGCTCTCCAGAACCTGCAATGTGACAATTGCCAAAGCATTTCCCTCACTTGCCAGCTCACCGTCACCAGACGGCTTCCCCGTAGGCACTTGAGCACTAGCGAGGCCCCTACCCAAATGCTCCCTTGCTAAATCCAAACATCCCATACCCATCGAAACAGGAGAAGACTCCAGCTGAAAGCCCTTATGCACGACGTCATAGCCCAAATCCATCATGCCTCCCTCTTTTGCTGCAGACCCGGACCAATCCTGCTCATCCACTGCAAGTGTCTTGCCCACAAACTCCATACGGGCTTGATCCTGCCTCCCCGAACCAGAGCAAGAGTAGCTCCCATCACCAGCAGAGAGGGATTCTCCCCCAAAGGAACCCACCATCGCCAGAGAGAGGGTGCGAGAGTCACCATAATATTCTTTGCTGCAAACACATGACAACACCACCTCCGCGATTCCTTCGAAGCCCTTCTTCTTCGTTTCCGCCAACTGAGCATACATGAGCTCCATCCACGACAAGAGTTGTGGGTCGTCCTTCTTAGCCAACGAGCAATCATATTCTTTCTTGGGCCCAAACCCCGCCTCACCGTCTCTCTTAGGCCCCAGGCCTACATCACTCCAATTAGCAGACTCCAGCAATTGGCTCTCCCCTCCAGGCCCTGCGGGAGCACTCGCAGGCCACGAAATGGGCCTTGCGAGGGCGGCCTCAACCAAACTGAGCCAAGGTCTCGATCAGGCTTCAAAAAGCATGCCACCTTCTCCCCAATGTTTTTAATATTGCTTACACTGGAAGTTTTGCCACCAAGACCTTGGGGAAATTTCGAGAGATGTTATCATTTTAGCAGAATATTTCGCCAGATGGAGAGAAATGGGGGGGGGGGGGGGAATTAGGAAAAAATTAGAATTTTTTAATGGAACTTCAGGGATTACTTAACTATACTAAACACACACATATAACTCAAAATATATCAATAAATAGCTATGCATAATGATGAACAAACATCAAGGGATCTAAGTAACATAAGCGTTGCTAGCCTGTCAATATAAAATGTGAAGTACCATCCATACAAAGTCAAAATACAACTAAATGTCATAAACACAACATTGAAACAATTAAAAATCCAATATCCAAGATCATAAATAGCATTGCATAGTATCGCATCCACATCTACATCACATAAAATATTTTCGAATCATTTCATTAAGTTTTAAGGGATGAAAATGGAAAAATACACGTTTCTGACTTCTTTCGGCTTTCATCTATCATAAATCCCTTAAACTATGTCAAATGCATGTTGATGCTCAAATAGATGCATCAACATGCATTTTCAACTTGATAGAACTAGATTTATGCAAAAAAGGAGCAATTTAAAACAAGAAAGTCTGAGATGTTGGACACACCTTTCAAATCTTCGAAAATGATGCTTTCACTATTCGCCTCCCTTGTCACTTTTATCGGATTTGTATCCTGGGGGCTTTAGATTTGATTTTCTAAATCAAATCTTGAAGAAAAGCAAAAAAAAAAATAAAAATAAAAAATGCTTGGAATGGAAGAGATAAGAGTTTCTGTCGAAATTAGGAAAATTTCAAGCGAAATTTCCCTAATGTCGACCATATCCCCCTTTTATAAAGCACAAAGTCTCAATTTTTTCCTGAAATTAGGGAGAAATTGAGATTTTTCGCCCGAAATCTTGCTAATTTCCCCAGAGAAGAGATATTACCCTAGAGATATTATCTCCAGGGGGTGAAATAAAGAAATTTTGGGGAACTTTCGTTAAATTTAAGACACTGCTTCTCCCCACCAGGCTCGAAAATAACTTCCCGCACACAACCATAATTTGAACCAGGGCTAGACCTTCAGCTCGCAAAAATTCCAAAAGAGGAAAAGAACCAAAAGTACATGCGTCAGCTGCTCCGTTGCCTGACAGAGAGTGAGCTCACCGTCCTTTGCCAAGACCTCTCATCCCCGCGTGACACGTTTTACCTCATTGCCGTTCACATCATCATCCCTAGCCTCTTTCCCGAAGGGACGTTCTTCAACTCCCTTCCCTTTCCATCCGTCATGCTCAAAGATTTCAATCAAAACTTCAAAGAGTCTTCTTCCATCCTAGACGATAACACCCCTAGGGATACGACAAGCCATCTTCTCCCTAACCTTTAAAGTGATACAACCTGCAAAAACTCCTTCCCTCACAAGACCACCATCCTGTAACAAGCCACCACAGACGACACCAATGGAGTTGAGAGAGGCGGTCATCCAAAGGTGGGGAGGAAGTCCCGCCACTGAAACCCAGATCCCCTGATCCGCCACAAACCTAGCAATTGGTCCGTACCCCGGGGTCCACAGGACCAACCGTAGAGACCCTCCCCTACCTGCCGGAACGACCCCAACTCGCACTAGACTAGACGCCTCCTCAAGAGAGCAAGAAAGAACCAGAGCTTCACCAGAGGACATTGGGAGCAATCTCACATTCCCATCATGGCCACACATCACCGGAATCTTTGTCTCCGCCTCCTCCCAACTGAGCCTAAACGACGTCTTCTTGCATAGAAGAGCAGCTTCCAATGTGATCCCCCACTTCAACACCAACCATCGCCGTGATCCCCTTTTTCACAACATTCCCCTTACCCACACGTGAATTGAAAAAAGACAAAGGAAAAACTCTCTGTTGGGGATGGTGCCTTCCTGATAGACGAGGTTGAAGGCCCAGAAACATATTCCATTGATTTCCGTCTTCCAACCACTGTGCAACACACCCATTCCACATAGTCGAATTTGCGCCCTTTCCTTTCCATTGGGAACGCGATGCAGCGAGATTTGCTATTGCATCTAAACAAGGACAAATGGAGAAAGGGTCCTTGATGGTTGGACCCGCACTCTGCTGTGAAAGCCTTTTCTCCTGAACAAAAGGAGCCCAAGAAGCAATATGATACCAGTTGTTTCGCTGCCAACACAATTTTCTTTAGAAGCCAATCAACCTCCTCCCCAACAAAAACCATCCATGCAGTAAATCCTTTCTCTCTGTGATCCGAATGGATGGGGATTTAGCATCCGAGAGGCCCTCAAACTCGAACGACTTCTTCTCAATTTGAACACATTTCCGACATACCTTACTATTCTCCAGCCCTTTCCTTCCTGTCACGATGCCCAGGATTGGAGATTCTGTGAAAGAATACAAAGCCGTTGCAATATCGTCCTTCTTGTACCCAACCGAAAGAAGATCTCGGACTGTCGTTAAGAGGTCATGCACGTTCGTCGTCTTCTCCACGTTCGTCCGCCATTCCTTTAGGTATAATATAACACTTGGATCTTGTTTTGTTGTCTAGGTCTCTTGTAAGATAAGTTTCATAATAGCCCTTTATTTATGATTCTCTAAAAAAAATCATAGCCAATACATGACCTGTTGGATCTATAAATGTAATTATATCTATGTGATTTTAATCAATGGACCAACTAATAATTCATGCAGACAATCCAATTATAGAGCTGAAATCATGCTTACAAAAAAATGTAGTAGTTCCTTTTATTAGAGGATAATCACCCTTGATATTCTCACTCATTTAAAGAAAGCCTTATGCCATTTTAAGCATGTAAGGTTTCTTGAAATTTTATCACACAAGGTATTTATAAATCTCATTTTTTTTTTTTTTTTTTGTGTTTTTAATCAGTTATTTCTTCTATAGAAATTATATTCACGACATCATATACTGTGTACATAGTACAACTTGGATAGGATGAGCCAATTAGGGAGATTCCTTTAACCACCCTGCTTGCGAAGTATTTCACTGTGGATTAGGAATTGGAAGAGGGGCTCTTGTAGTCTCTTTTCTTAGTCACTCCCCTTCTCTTTATGAAGTTTGAAACTATCAGACAAGAGAGAGAGTGCTGTTTGTCCCATTGACTAGCTCCACCCCAACAAGTTGAGACAAGTGTTGCAATAGGTGGGATTTAGGTCTTGTAATCTCTCAACCACATAACTGCTTGGGCTTATCCACGTTAAGCCATCCTCTTCATTTTCTTGGCAAAGACCTAGTCATAATAGAAAAGCATTTTAAGTGATATTGTGTAACACTACATAAATGGTTCCAATGATGTTCGGCTAGTCACGTGGCCATGGATTTTTTCTAAAACATTAAGGATCTCATCAAGGGCCTTTGACCACTTGATCTAAAAATGTGGAAAGATAGGAAAAGTTCAGACCCATGGTTTTACTGGGAGGATACACCATGATTTATAAAGAAATTTAGATTTACTTTGAATTATCACCTTATCTTGAAACCCAATGAGTGAATAGGAATCTGACATCCTCCATATAACTGACATATAAATTGAAGTTGGCACATGCAATAGTGAATCAGAGTGGTCATGGATGGTAATGTCCAGTGGATGCTGAAGTGCAAAGAATGTCTTATTACCGTCTTTGGGTCAATAGGATCTGAAATCCTAGTATGCAGATAGTGCCGAAGATGCTTGAAACTAAATATGTCATCAAGGGTGTAAAAAAAGAAAAAAAAAATCAATGCTTGGCATGGTTTTTAAAATTAGTTTAAAAAGAGTGATGGTCTCATGTGCTCCATATCTTCACCTATACTTTTCTTCTTTTGACATGTAAAATTAATACCCGTTCACTTTAATTTCAGAAGGATAACATGTGTTGAATAATTAATCCATTGATGTTTTTAAATAATAATTTCGACTAACCCTCAACATGGTGATACATCTGTTTTTCTTCTGTTTAATGTTAATAGCGTAGAAGCTTACATTTGTTTTCTTGATGGTTTAATGCTGCTTCATCTTCTCTGGAACCGTAATTTTTTATGATGTATTATTTTAACATTTTCCTGTTCAGAATGACAATGAAAGAGCTAATCGAATGCAAGCACCCAACAGCATGGATTGAGTTTGAAAAAGGACTTCTTAACGAGGTATACTTATCGTTAGGGTAGAAAGTATTTTTCATGAACTTTTATCACCTGCAGACTAGATATGTTTAATAAATACAAGCTGTGATTTTCTTATATTTTTTTCCCCGATTTAGCAATGGATTAACAAATTTGGCTCATGATTTTGCTGGAAGCCACTGAAACTTGAACTTTTATTACAAACTTTTGACCAGTTTTTTGCATGTACTTTTTTTTTTTTTTTTTGATAATTGATGAATTATATAAAAGATAAAAGGTAGAGAAATACAGAAAAAACAGGTACCAAAGCTTGAGAGACTAATCTCAAGCCTTGGGAAAAGGAAGACACAAAATACAGAAAAGTCTCCCACCCAGAAACCCAAAATACAACATGAGTACGCCACCCTAGGCACCAGCCCTACAGATCAGTCCTCCTGCATCATCTCCCAAGATGGAACCCCCTCAAACATATGACTCCTCAACAATCCAGTCCTAGCCAGACTCTCAGCCGCCACATTGGCCCCCTGAGACACGAGATGGAACGAGAGATTCCAATCTCTACTCAGAGACCAAGCCAGATGCACAAGATGAGTAAACCTCCAGTCACACTGCTCCAACCTCTCCATCCAGTCGGTAATAAAGGACGACGAACTCTCCACAATCAAATCTCGGAAGTCCTGGCCCTAGTGAACCTCAAGCCCGTCACTAAGGCCACCAAGGCCGCCCTCGTCATATCACCCCCTCCGCCCGGGCTGGAGAAGGCAACAAAACGACCCCCTCACTATCTCTAAACACGCCACCAATCCTAGAAGGCCCAACAGGATCCACGGTGTCACATCCCAAACCTAGGGTGTACCTATCAGAGGTCCCCGCTAGGATTCAGCAATGTAACCCTCACCCCCTCCACAGGAGGTGGCAAACAAGAGTCAATAACTAATCATAATTGAATAGTCGTATAAACATTTAACCAGGATCTCACCAACCAAATGAGAAGATAAGAGGCCCTCTACCCAAGTTCCACTAATCAACCTATCAGAGTAAGCCGCATAACCTGAAAAACATATATCAAAGAGCGTGAGCTATAAAGCCCAAGGGTGAATCCACAATACTTGGGTATTTACTCACAAACACGAACCAACATATACATATGGAATACCATATAGGTGAATTATGATAACAGAGGTGTAATCCTTATCATTCAAGAATTATAAATTAACAACTAAGTAGTTCCGTTCCACTATCATTATAATTCATCATTAACTATCTAACCAATCTGATACTATTAACAATGAGGTTCCTACTTTAATCACTATGAGCAATTAAGTTATTATCTATTCGATTTAGCTACATTATCTACTAGAAACACTCATTAAACAATCTACATATGATGCAATTCACTCTTCCATTCTCATAGGGTTAGGTATTATGCATGCTGGTCCACACAACTACATGTCTAAATGATGCAGGATGCTCCATGACCATACACAATGGAAGCAACTCTCCCTTTTTCACATTCACAAATCAAACGCAACCATATGATATGCATGCTATTAGGGTATGACCGTTGTATGCTCACGCTGATCGCCACCTATCCCACTATGCATCCCTTAGGATAACATAGGCCATCTCTGGCTACAGGACTCTCGGTAGATTCTACGTGTACACCGTAGTTTTAGGGATTCTCAACCCATGGGAAGTCCATGTCCCACCTCTATTTTTGATCACGGAACGAATCAGGGACTCGGCGTTTGCACAGGATTCTCCCTCGTGCCACATCCCAGCTCACCACCACCAATAGTTAAGTTAACCATTTCATAATTTGGATATCTTGGACATCTCATGTCCTCACCTTCATTCTACCTCTCAAGGTATTAACTGATAACTCTTTTCAAGTGTCTAAGTAGGTCGTGGTCTTCCAGACTGTGAAGTCATTATAATGCAAGGGTACTCCAGTTATTCATAATTTATCTAAATGCAGTAAAGAAAATCAATCCATCACATAAGCAGCTACATTCATCCAACTCATCACACTTCATGGGTTTACACTCCCAGGTTGCACATACCTTGATGTACACATCATTCGATTTCACCAAGTAAGTCACATGTTGTACCACATACAAGAACATTGCTATTCACTGTATTGCACTGTAAATGTATTAATAACATTCACTCATGTATTGCAACATTAATTAATCAAGAGTTCATATTTCTAGTTATCATTCTGACATCATAGTTTCACAATCCATATTATTCATTTCGTCTAATCATTACACTCGTTATGACTTTCTCCCATTCATAGAATTGATACAAACATACTAATGGTACTCAGTTAGAATCCACAATCTGAGAACGCTAGACATGACCCTATAACACTCCTTAACTCCTACTAGTATTCCTAATTGGAATGATTAATCCACCCACCTTAAGTTGCAATGAGTTAACACAATAAATTCCATTGTGAATGCTTCTTAAAGTCACCTAATTAATAGGTGTAAAAGCAGGTTCCTAGTCTACTCATGAGAACTAACTCGACCCTTCTAGCTAGGTCCATGCTTTAGGTATTCTCACTTCTCCCATACACTCTCCTCACTCCCAAGTGTTATAACAACGCTCCAAAGGATGACATTACTTGACATGGGAGGTAGCCCACCTTAGTCTCAACAATACACTCTAATCCCACAATTAAGTGCCTGTTGGTGGACTCGTTGGTATGCCGATGGTCCACCGACGCCCTAATATTCATCAGGTGATAACACTGTCGGTGGACTCGTCGGTATGCCGATGGTCCACCGACGCCCAATATTCCACCGATGGTCCACCGAGGATCCTTGGCACCTATATACAACTTGCTAGTTTGTTGGTGGACTCGGCGGTATGTCGATGGGTCCACCGACGCCTATATCTCACTGTAACGCACTCCCTGTCGGCAAACCCGTGGGTATACGGATGTGTCCACCGACGGATACGGACTCAGAACTTTCTTGAAATCTGAACTTCTACTCTCAGGTTTAACAACTTGAATCAACATGCGGTTATGCAATAGAGCCTATAAGGATAATAATACGATATCTAATGAAGGTAAACCAAATATAGGGGTATTTTCTCAGATCAGTAGGGGTTGATTGGGTGAGGCCATGCTTTGTTCACTTGATGTTTTCTAAATGGAAATTTCCTAGTCTTGGCAAGAGGGGCCAGATTATATATGAATTGGTGTTTTTTGCGACTCTGTGGGGGATTTGGAAGGAAAGAAACAGCAGAATTTTCCAAGACAAGAAAGTTAGCTTGGGGGTTTTGATAGATTCAATAGAAAGTTTGGTGTCTTTTTGAGCAAGTATTTTACCAGATTTTAAATAGTGCCGAGATCAAATATCTTGAGATGTTGGGAGACTGTGATTCACATATAGATTGTGTGCGGCTATGGGTGTTGGTGGATGCCAAAATGTTGGTTCTATGTTTTTGTGTTTTGTGTTGTGCTGTATTGCAGTATTTTCTGTTATGTTTCCCTTTTTGTGGAAACCTTGTACTCTCGCTTCTCTCTCTTTCATAAAATCTTTCATTATTCATCAAAAAAAAAAAAAAAATGAAGGGTAAACACACTAATGAAGTCTTAACTCAAATCTTACACATAAAGAGTTTAAATCCCTAATTTCTTATGCTCAAATACAACAACCATGAGATTAACCAATACTCTTAAATCATAAATTTTTACACATAATATTATATATATGAATCGTTGGAGATTATACTATTGCCGATATATGGGTTTCTGCCCAAATACCCATGTATTGAAGAATTTTTTATTTATTTTTTGATAAGCAAAGTTAGATGTTGTATTGCTATAAGAGAATAAAGTTACAGGCCAGTCTTCCCATACACAAGTAAAATCATGCACACTAGATTTCGAGAACTCCCTCCCCTACCCCATTAAGCAACTCAT
>JAUPMG010000979.1:0-16174 GCA_031762675.1 Pachysandra terminalis | reverse complement strand
TTTTCTTTTCTCCTTCCTTTTATAAAATTTTCATTATTCATCAAAAAAAAAAAAAAAAACCAGCAAATTGGAAAGATCCAGATTTTTTTCTCTCTTTGATGTTGCAAGAGATAAAGAATCTCTTTTGGGGTTTTTCTTCTTTGGCCTCTTCACTTTCTATCGCCATGAGCTCAATATTTCTTCAACTAATATGCCATCAGGTTGTCTTGATTATAATTTATAACTACCAGATAAACAGGGTTGAACCAGAAGACTAGCCTACTCACAAGTTTAATATCCATCCAGATTTTAAAACATTGATAATACTACAACAACAACAAAAACAACAGCAAAATCCCTTAGCCCAGATGGTTGGGGTCGATACTACCAATTTTCTTCCACCATCCCAATCAGTCAAAAACCATATCTTCAGTCAGGTTATGTGGATTTAGATTAGTTCTAACCAATTCCATCCATGCCCTCTTTACTCTTCCTCTCACCTTTTTCACAGGTGCCTCCCTATGTCTCTGTTTTACATGCCCAAATCATCTTAACCTACTTTCTTTTATCCTATCTCCTATTTGGGCTACTAGACACTTGAATATATTCATTCTTTGCATTATCTTTTCTAGTCTTCTCACACATCCACCTCATTCTCATTTCAGTAACACTGATACTATGAATATGTTGCTTCTTTGATGCTCAACATTCTGCTTCACACATTATAGCTGGCTTAACAATTGTCTTTTAAATTTTCCCTTTTTTCTTTGAGTGGAATATACCGAACACATAACACCCCATAAACGCCTCTCCGCCTTTTTTTTTTGATCAATAACGTGAACATAATATTAAAATCATCAGAAAAAGATTACAGCAGAGAAACAGAAACAGCATCAAAAACAGGAAAAAGAAAAACAAAAGGCAAAGGCACCCAAGATTCCCCAAGAAGGTGAACCAAAGGCCCACACCCAAGAAACAAGAAAAAGAGTCCAGACTCAAAAAGACTAAAGGGAGGCCACTGTAGCCCAATATCTCAAGATATCCACCCACGAAACATCCTTGAACTCGGGTAAGAAACAAACCCATGAAGCAGCCATACTCATTAGAGAATTTATGACGGCAACCACACTTTTCCCATTCCCATCAAATATTCTTCTGTTTCTCTCCCCCCAAATCCCCCAAAGCACTGCAAAATAAACAACTCTGTAAAGAATCTGACCACACTTCCCAAGGGACGGGAACCATCACTGATACAGCATGTCAGTCACACTTCCCAAGATTCCCATAATCCGGATAAAAGACTACCAAATCTGAGTAGCAAACTTACATCCAATAAATAAATGATCTACTGATTCCCCACAGTTCCTATGTGCAACACCCTTGTCAATATCCCCCTCTTGGATGAGAGGTACTCTTTCGTGCCCTTGGAGATGGTTTCACTTGATTCGTCTGGCTAGATATCTGGGTTGCTCGATCGATGCCTCTTTTGTTCATACCCTGAGGTCGGGTAATAGTTTGGCAGATCGCCTGGCTAAAGCGGGGGTGGGGAGGGAGGAGGTGCTCACGGGCCCTCCCTTGCCAGACATGGTTGGATGATGGTTTCTTTCTGGTTTTAGCTGTTTTAGCTGGTTTTTGTGGGCCATCTTTGTATTTCTTTTGGCCCTGTTCTCTCTTGTTTTCTTTTTTTTCTGGCCGTTAGTGCGTGTCTTGTGTACTATGGTTTACCTTCTGTACTTTGTTTTTTTTCTTATATATACTTGCACCGTGGTTATTCATCAAAACTGATCCAAGATAGTACAAACGGTTACTTTTGGGAATATAATGGTTCTCAATTCTTAAATACTGCTTCATCCCTACTACTTTTTGCTTTAGCTGCTAAAGATTACATTTCATTACTCAATCTTACCTCGACTTGTTTTGAAACCTTATGGTTCCAAGGTATCTCTCCATAATTCTAGTTTTCCATTTACTCCCTACCTAAGTTTGGATTCATTAAATCCAAATTATCTGTAAATAACAAACACCAAGGCACCTCCTTTTCAATATGCGCCTTCGATTAAATTGGCATATCTTGTAGTATTTTGCTGCAAAAGATTAAATAGAATTCTCTAGAACTGGCAAACACAAATAGAAATTCTATACACCAAAAAAAAAAAAAAAAAGACTTCAAGTTCTCTTAGATTCTTTTGTTAAAGTAATTCTTGATTCATTTAAAGATCTATAAGATAGATTTTTATTTTACCAATTTTAATTATAATTATTCTTACTAACGTTTAATCGATTAGTATTGACTTTTAAACTACTAAAGTATTTTAAATACATAATATAATTAGATTACCAATTTATTATCTTTATAAAAGATAAATGTTAATTGGATACACTATAAACATGTTTACCTAACGGGTATGCAATGTCAACTCCACCTCCAGTTGCTCCAACCGCTAGCAACACGACCAACTCCACCTCCATATCCATCAACTCCATTTTAGTTTCCTACTGAACCGCAACAGGTTCCCAAACTTCCAGAATCGGCTTGATAGAAACCCACTCATCCTATGCATTCAAACTACTTAAATTCCACAAAGTAACTTTCAGCCTCATCAAGAAACCTAAACAATCCTCCCTTCCCTTCCACCTTCCCTCATTCCATGGTGTGCACTATCCTGTCAGCATCCATGTCAATTTCTATAATTTTCTAGTCACCTTCTAGCTCATCGCCAACATGGAACCCCATAAAGCTATTAATTAAACACCCATAATTTGTCCATATCTAGTCTTAGACTTCTCTTTAACCTATATTTCTACCCCTCCCACGCCACCATCACTGTATGTTCAGCCACACATCTTGGCACCCCCATTGCTTCCCCCAACCTTCTCTTCTCAACTTTGATATCTTCAATGTGCTAGAACTCTTTAGTAAATTTCTTCCTATGGCCAACCTACAAAAGATCAACTTCGACAATCAAAGTTAAACCCTTCTCACTATCGTTATCATCCTCAAACCCCTCGTACCTCAATCCCATCAACAACACCTTTGGAGCCCTAGTATCTCCTTTCCACTCCTATTCAATTGCTAGTACACGACCACTTCAAGCCCCCATCCATGCATTGTGCCAAACACCAGTCCATCTTCTTGATACCCCATGATTCTAAATTCCATAGATAAAGAATGAGGAGAAGAAAGAAGGAAGAAGAGTATATTGCATCAATATGGGGATCTCTATTTTTGTGCCAATAAACCCTCAAGTCTAACATCATTGAACATAAGCATATGTACAACCTGTGTAGCAACCTTTGAAGAAGCAAGGGTAGTGGCATTAGCTTCTTTCTTTGGTTTCATCACCTTTTTTGCAACTGTGTGTTCCAAATCTGGTCGAAACCAGTCATCAACCACCCCACCCCCGAGTTCTAACCTCCTATTCTCGTCTCTACAAAATACCATCTTGTGAGGTTTAGGGTTTAGGATTTAGGGTTTAGAAGCAAGGGTCTAGGGTTTAGAGTTCATATCACGTGTATTTTTTTCTTCGACAAGACACTACAATTTGGGCTTGACGACCCAAATTTCAATCTGTAGATCGGTCATCTAAGCCTACTTTTCTTGATGGCACCCTTAATAAGGGGTGGCCCGATCCACCGAACCCCACTGTCAAAGTGGTATCCAAGCCTAATCCATCATCTCTTTCAACCCAATTCATTGATAACGATAACTTTTGGGCCCACGCCAACACCCAAAGTCAAGCCATGTCGATCAATCACCGCCCTCTCTTTACCCTTAGATACAATTGTTGCCTTCTATCCAACAATTCCCATCTCTTTCGAATTTTGAAAAACTCGGTTCCTACCTCCCAACCGCACATGCTACTCCCAATCCATCGAGTATATGGGCTTTTGTTGTTGGCCCATATTTGGAAGGCCCAAGCAGCCTAAAATTATCACCTTCTACCTCTTAACAATCTCCATCTCCAGAAATGAAAAGGCTTCCAACCAAATTTCAAGTGTGATTTACACACTCCAACAAGACAAGTTATGACTTCTTTCTGGCCATAATACAGTCAAAAAATATAAATCCACAGTGAATCAAGATCAAAAGGGGAGAGCCTTCCCTCTCCACATTTTGCACCATCGAAGTTCATCTCTCTCCTCGGTTTTGAATCATCTCCCACAAACCCCTCAAAAACTTCACCAATGGCCTGGAACACCCTATTACAGCACAAATGAAGAGACAATCTAAACACCTTAACCCACAAAAACTATGGAATTCAATCCCCTTTCATACAATCCATCAATCCACCAATTCGTCTAAATACAAAAAATATGGACCCATAAACCTTGATCCCCATTCCTCTTTAAAATCAAACTTTCAAATGTGGTCACATGACCAATCAAGTAAATCACATGTAGCAGATGATCCAACACAGATCGTCCGATACAACTCGGCAATCACGAGACAAACCATTCAAATCGGACGATATGTCTTGGTTTTGGACCGAGACGAGCTAATTTCAGATTTTTTTGGGGGTCGGGGTGGGATCACAGCTCGGACCGAGCTAATCTCGAGTTGTATCGGACGATTCAACTCAGGATCGGCCAATAATTACACCATGCTCTTTACCCTTGCACATAACACACCTGGGAATCACCTATTTCCTGGTGTTCCTACTAAAAAATTGGTCAACCATCAGAACATTATCAAGAGATGCCATCAGAGAAAGACACCTTTGTTCGAACAAGGGACTTTTCAAATAAGTTCAGCCAAGCTAGACTACTCTTAACTCATAATGAGAGCATACCATTCTTTTAGCATATCCAACAACAACTATCATCACCATCCTCAAATAACACTGATTGGAGAGACGATAATAAGAAAATCATTATATCCAACTCCTTGTCAAACAAAGGCCACCACCTAAGTGGAATGCTCCAAGAGATGACCCCATCTGATCTGGAGTAACAGTATCTAATCCAAGATCCTCTATGAGCCACTACCAAAGTTAAGCCTAGGAAACGTTGAACAAATGGATTGACACCGCACTAAAGGTCCTCCCAAAATCTGATCCCATCACCACAACCCAATCTAAATCAAATGTCTCTCCAAAAAATAGCGATGAAATGTTAGAAACATCCTTCCACAAACCCACACAGTGTGCACCCCTAAAGTGGGGGGCAATGACCCAATCACTAGAGCTGCTTCCACATTTAAGCTAATAATAATCATTGGCTAGTGCATCATTCAGTTAAACCAAGCTGACTAACTGAACCTAGCATTAATGTTCTCATATCATCCCTACCATTCAAACCACGTAACCAACAACAAAAGCACAAAGATCTCTCCTCAATTAAGGCGATCAAATCTCTGCCAACACCAAACAAATAAAACACTCATGGTCAACATTTATGGATTTTTTTTTTTTTTTTTGATAACTAACATTTATGTAGATCCACCCACAGCTGGATCTATATTAAAGCTCAACTATGCTACCAGCAGATAGGTGCATACATAAGTACATAACCCCAACATACTTCCCCAAATATTAGAATAAATTCTGCCAAACATTGAGAAGCAACCCAAAGATTCTATTGCACAACATTTCCTAAATTTTCCAAGTGTGTGTAGTCAATGCTGCCCATTTCTTGTGCTCTTTCACCCCATATGTGTGTGATGTGTGGTAAGGAGGGGGAGTCTATCGACCATCTGTTTTTATCCACTGTGCGGCGGCTGCAAAGATCTGGTCATTTTTCTTTCACCGACTGGGTATTTGGTGGGCCATGCCAGAGAGAGTTGACGATTTTCTAGTACAGTGGCACTTCTCAGGTTTAGGGGTGCGAGGGAGGTTGATGTATCAGGGAGTGTGGCATGCAGTTCTGTGGGTTATTTGGGGGGAACGTAATTTGAGGATTTTTTAGGATCGTAGCAGATCTACTGGGTCATTGGTTGATGCGATACTTCTGTTGGTGTGTTCTTGGATGGTGATTCTTCCTGCTTTTAGAGGCTTCTCTTTGGCTGATATTCGAATGAGTTGGTCTTAGATTGTGTCTTCGTCCCCGTTGGTGCAACATGTGGTGTGTTAGTGGTCCCCTCCTCAGATTGGTTTGGGGAAGATTAATTTTGACGGGGATTCCTCTGGTAATCCTGGGGATTCAGGGATTGGAGAGGTATTTCGGGATCATGCGGGTCATATTTTTCATGCCTTTTCTTGCCCGATAGGTGTGCGTGATTCCACCAGGGTGGAGTTGCTAACTCTTCTGATGGGTTGTGAGGAAGCTGTTCGTGTTGGTTCTCCTCGGGTGGTGTTTGAGGGCGACTCGTTATCTGTTATTTCATGGATGTCGGGTCCAATTGCCCATGGCACTATGATCATTTAGTCAGATTGGCTAGATATCTAGGTGGTTTGGTTCAGGCTTCTTTCGTTCATATCAGGAGATCGGGGAATAGGTTGGCTGATCGGTTGGCTAAAGACGGTATCACTAGGGAGACTATGTTTGGGGGGATTCCTTCGTTTGAGATGTTTGATGATGGTGGCTGAAGGGTTGTTTTTGCTAGCATCCTGGGCAGGCTGGCTGGGATGTTTTCTTATTTTCTTTCTTTCACTTCCTTCTTTTATTGTCTTTTATTTCCTTGACTTGGTGCTCTCCTTGAGCGACGGGTCCTTTGTGCGATGTACTTTGGCGATGTACTTTGGTCCTTTTCCTTCAGTTATAAATATATATATTACTGCATTGGTATTCATCATAAAAAAATGCTGCCCATTTCTCCAACAAAAGAAAGAAAAGACCGAGGAGACCATTCAAAAAACCCAACAAGAAGGATTTTGGAGAAACCAGATGTTCCTCCATCAAATCTAGATTCATTGCAACCTTTGCCCCATTTATTAGTAAACAAACCCTTATCTCCTCCCTTCAGTAAGAAGAAAGAGCACTAACCGCCACTTCGCTATGACCCATAGCCCATGGTTACTGAAATATCCCATCCCTGATTCCCAATACCCTGCTACTTAAATAAAAGTTTGGGAATTAAAGAAATTGAAGTATTATCCCAACATGGCTGGACATGAGTTGGAGCTTATTACAACTTCACTGAAAAGTATTTCTTGCCTCTTATACATACCAGCTACCTTAGTGGGAGTTGCAAATAAAAAGACAAAGAGAGAATACGTAGAATGACAGGGAATGTTGTTGTAAATGAAAATAAGCCTGCCACCTTTGGATAGGTACATCCTCTTCCAAGCATCTCCATTTTTAAAAATTTAGCCACTGGGGTCACATATAGCCTTAAAGCGATAAGCTGACCCCTGATAGAGGAATAAGGAAGAAGATGGGAAATTGTCCATACATATCCCACTATCCCAAGTCAGCAACAATCTCCAAGAAGTTGACCTTTGGAAAAGCTTCACTCTTGCTAAAGTCCACACAAAAAATGTAACACGTTCATTAAAGTGTCATGAATGCATTTGACATATTTGATGCTAGAACATCTAGATTACATTAGGAAAAGTATTAGTAGTTAATTGCAAATGAGTACGATACAAAAACTAAGAGAGGCTAAATGAAGACCTTGCAATTATAATACACCACCGTGCAGACGATGGTGTTAAGTGTACACTTTAATCCAACTCCTCCATTTCATCACAAAACTCGTCCTACACAAAAAGTATCCTAGGATTTCCAGTTGATATGGTTGTATGCCTTATCCAAGTCAATTTTCAAAAAAAATCTGGCTCCCAACATATGGGTTTTCTTGGCTCCTAACATAATGATCCAAAATTAAGGCATGCATTATAAAGACTTCAACTATAAATTGTTTTATTTAAGAAATGCCATTTTGCTATGAGAGACAACCAAGTTCAAAACCTTGCAATAATTTTATAGGCACTTCCCTCAAGGCTAATTGGGTGGAAATCTTGGATGTCAACAGCTCCTCCTTTCTAGGACTAAAAAACTTCATCATATTCATAAGATCCATATCTATTAAAACAACCAGTAGGCTTTCGACTAGAAAAGTAGTTGATATTTAGGTGTGTAGAATAGAGATCATATTTTATTTCATCAAAAAAAAAAAAAGAATAGAGATATTTTTCAGTCTAGGAAGTAATTTCCTAAAGAAACAAGGTGATATATGGTCTTATTCATGGTTCGCAATGTCGGCGGCATGGAGCGAAATGTCGCCAACATTTCGCCATTTCCCCCCTCAGCGACACGAAATCTGGGGGTAAATCCCCAGATTTCGGTTTTCCCTCCATGTCGGCAACATGTCAAGCGAAATGGGGTAAAAGAAATTTAACTTCATTTAATGTCACACGTGTGACGTTTCTCTTTAAAGGGGAGATGTCGCTCAAAATTTCATTGGAAACCATGAAATTTCGAGAGAAACCCTTCCCTCTTCTTCAAAACTTGAGATTTGAAGGAGTTTTACTCAAATCTCTTCCTCTTCAAGCTAGATTTGTGTTTCAAACACAAATCGAAGTTACAGCAAAATTTTGGTGGTTTTGTGGAGATTTGAAGCATTCATTCAAACTTTGAAGGTAAGTTCTCAATTTTTTCAAGTTCTCCCTTTAAATATTGTTCAAACCTTATGAAATTAATATATGATCTCTAATGAATAATGACACCCGATCTACAGCTTACAGACCCGACAGTGTGTAAGCTAACCCCCCTCAAGTAATGACTTTTAATGTGTAGGCAATTTTTTGTTTTGCATTTTTTGATGTATTTGGATGCATTTAGGCCTTAATTAGACATGTTTAAAGCTTGGGGCAAAAAACATGGTTTCCCCACATTTCCCCTCGGTTTCCCCAGAGTTTCTCCTTTTTCCCCCATGTCAGTGACATGTCACCAGAGTCACCAATCGACACCGACATCACGAACCTTGGTCTTATTGTATGCACATTCAGTGCATGAAACTTCATAGTTTCTGAATGTAAGCCCTATTCAATAATCTATTTTATTTAGCAATTGCATCCACATACCTTTTCATACTACCTACCCCTTTTTGAACTCTCAACTTCTGACTAGTAATTTCTCATTCATCATCCATGACCAAAATTATTTTCCAAACTAATTAAGACGTCATCTTTATATTAGAAAAACAACTCTATCACTAAAGATTAGTAACAATTCTACTTCAGTAATACTTATTTAAAGGAAGTGTTCTTCACTACTCAATGAATTACAAGATCCAATCAATTAACTAATAGCTTATTCAAAACCAACTCTGGATTGCAGCCCAAGCATGACCCTTTAGGATCCTCCAACTTGAACAATCTTACACCTTCTCATAGGCACCATCAAACATTTTTAATATTCAAATCATCTCAACCAACATTTCTGTTATTTTATCTTCTATTAGGGCTATTCCTAGCACTCCCATACATGTTCATTTCTTTCCTTATCTTGCTTAGTCTTTCTACACATCCATCTAAACATCCACATACCAGCTGCACTCACCCTCGAAATATGCTGCTTTATAATTCGCCCAACAATCTGCTTCATACATCACAACATCTAACCACATCATAAAGGAGAAATCAAAATGATAATATAAACGTAAAAATATGCACTCTAACCAGCAAAAGAAAATTAATTAATTTTTTTCTTTTTTGAAAATAGAAACAAAAAAAAGGAAATAACAGAAAAAAAAAACAAAAGACCGGAAAAAACTAAAACAAGCAAGATGAAACAAAAGACTGGAACACACAGTACACTTGCTAAGGCTGGCCAGGGACACCCATATTCAACTCAAGATTCAGACAAAGTGATTGCCCTTTCCAATTCCTCACAATACTGCTCACAGGAAAATATGCAATGTCTGATGCCACAAAAATCAAAAGGGCAGCACAGTATAAAATTTGCAATGTCTGGTGCCACAAAATCCAAAGGGCAGCACAGTATCTGATTCTATCCACTACTTCCTGAAATTCCGCATTCTTGCCTTCAAATATTATTGAGTTCACCCCAAAGACCAAAGTACTGCATGAAATAAAGATAGAAACAGCTTCCTACCCCTTTCAACCAGCCTCCTAAAACTCCATTGCTGTACCAGATCAACAATGTCAGAAGGAGCAGCCCAGCTAATATCATTCCTTAATAAAAACCATCAAACTGCCCAAGCAAAATTGCAGTGGATGAATAGATGATCGATAGATTCTTCCTCCTACCAACACACCACACGCACTTGAGGAGATAACACCATAAACCGTCTCCTTCTTTGAAGAACATCACTCGTATTGATCTTTTTCAAAAACAAGGTCCAGCCAAAATCCTTGACTCTAGGAGGAGAGAATGTCTTCCAAATGTTGCGAAAGGGAAAAGGGAAATCTGGACGATCATTGGAAACTTCAAGGAAGATGTGAACTTCACAGTTTCACTTTGAAAGAAAAATAACAAACTTACTATTATTAAGAATTGCATAACTCTATTTTACAGGAGCGGGGAAGCACTACTAGAGTTCTCCAATATCTAATACTTATGAGAGGTCTATAGAAGTAAGGTTTCGGTCACAAAGTGCAACAGCTGGATATAAGACAGAAATATATCAACAGATTTATGTGAGCAGGGATTCTCCCACTTTCTCATCATTAACCGCAATTCAACCTCCCCCTGCTTTGAATTATAAACTAAGCTCGATAAAGATAATGGCACTCACAACCCGGTCCACCCATACAGCATAGTCACATTAAAATTTACACGTACTACAGGGAGTAAATCACTAATTGTTGCATGCCTTGCGGGAGCTTTTCCGATTCCTAAGCAGCACAACTTTTTATTACTGTAAAGATTCAATTAGTAACAAAGACAGGGGAAGACATGTCCCAAAAATAAAAGAAAAATAAAAATCTTAAGCAATAAGGTCGAGAGGCAAAAACAAAATATCGCAGTAAGAGCCCAATATCACAAGGGCCAGATTATCACATTACTAAAATCTCCTTCAACCATTATTTTTTCAAAGCAAAAGATCTTCAGAGAAAGCACTTTATCCTAGCTTTGTTGAAGTCCCCTCCTTGGATCGGATCAGATAAAAAGAAAAAACATCCCAAAGAAATCTGCCGGAATGATAATCACAGTTCCTCGTAGAACGAACTCAAGGTAGAATCGAAATTAATCCAAAAAATAATTATCCAAGAAACCCATGGACAAATGTATGCAAGTAAACCCTTTTAGTGACAAAAATATATTCACAAAACCCATTTTGTAGCAAATTCCAAGTTTTCAATTAGAATAACTAATAAACTCCAACCTCTACATCCTTTCGTAAAATGAATGCATGAGAACAAATCCTATAATCGATACTACTATGATAGCAGACAATATAAACACCTAGCATAAACCTTTGAACCCGTAGAACATGAGCATCTTAATTATGTAAAGAGAGCAAAACAAGTTCAAACACAAGTGCTATAATGATAACATACATACATATATATACGAAGTAATAAGTGAACATGTTCATAAAATTTAATAAAAATAATCAAGAACTTGGACACATACTCTTGTAGTCACTCCATGTGCCATGAGCAAACAAACGAAGCACGTCAAGGTATACACAATATTCGGTCCCTTGAAGCTGCATCCAAGTTAGCCAGTAAGAAAAAATATGATATAAAGCATTCCAATATCTATTATAATCTTTTAGGGACATCAAAGACAACTAATTTCTTGTACAATATATGATGTAATCGAGCATTATCAATACTGAAATTAACAATTAAAAAAATAATATGGATTATAACGTGACAATGGAAACAAAACTAAAATGCAAAACGAACACGACTCTTCGTATTCACTGACGAGCCAATCTCATTCTACCACATCGGACTTAAAAAAAAAACTTTTACACTCTTTGCCAAAAATACTTGGGACAAGATGAGGACGGCAAAAAAACAAACACAATCTATTCAAAAAAGAGATAAAGAAGCAGAAAAAAAACTAGAGACAAATAGCAATAACTATCGGTTTATCCAATGTACATCCAGGTACATCTTCTCAAGTGTTCTATATTATCTCTAAGTAAATATTATTTTGAGAAATACAGAAAAATTATGCATCGCAAATGTTTGTTGATTTTTTTAAAGATTTCTATGATTATTATTGTATTTATCGTCCATTAAAAACATTATCATAAATTGTCATTATTTGAAAGTAATTACACGAATTATAATTCAGAATTATCACATAGAATGATAGTATATATTGATCCGATATAACACACTATATTTTATTTAAAATATAAAATAATATCTTTAATTACATAAAAGAAAATTTATGATATACCAAATAAACAAACAAAATTGTTAAAAATATTGATATACTACTACTAAATTGAAGTAATTATCTTGATAAAGAGAAATTTTTAACTAATTGATAATTATCTTAAATTTGAGTATCAACTTTCTCTTGAAAAGAAGGAACGGAGTGCCACAAAATTAGTTATTAATATAGAAAGAAGAAAAAACAGATATTTGAAACAAAGTAAAAAATACAAAAATCTTAGACATTAAAGCAAAATATTATTTACAGAAAATCCAAAAGTTAGACTAGAATAACACAAGATATCTAAGTGCGAGAAAAAAATTATATAAATTATGAAGAACAGGTCAGCCATCATTTATATAATATTAGAACAAGGATGAGAGGTATTCTCAGGTGGTGTCCAATGTGTTGGATATGAAGCTTAGCGATGATTTGGAGCGTTGAAGAATATCAGGAACCACCGTGGTTTGAGGCACTATTGGGGCCTCCGTGTTCGTGGCCAGAACACCAAGACAACAGGACGCAAGGGGAAGACTGTTGGTGTCTCTAAGAAGCGTTAAGCTTTTTGTTTTATCTAATTGCAGTTTTGCACAACCATATAAATGATCAGGTGTGGGAGAGATCTCTATAATGAGTTTTGAATTAGGGACTTCTTCCTTTCCTTCTTTCTTTGTTTAGAAGGGTTTCTCTTGATTTGATTGCGTTCGCTTTCTCATGATTCGTTAGATTAGTTATAGGTAACCTGGATTTGCTTGTTGGATTACTGTTTCTATTTATGAAATCCAGCACTGAACTTTCTGGCTGAATGAAGGATAGAATCTTAATTATCAAAAAATATTTGAGAGTTAAATAAAATTAGGGGGTTTTAAGGGTTTTATGAAACTAACGAGATAAATCTTAAAGAAGATAAACACTTTAGGAACTAGTAAGGGTTTGCTCTTGGTATTTACCTTCTTCTCACTAATTACCTATTTTAGAACTGTACATGCTTTAGGAAACATATTTAGAGATTGTATTATACTTTATTTTAGAACTCTATATACACTAGGAAACTAAAGACATATATACTTTAAAGTAGATAGATAACTTAATAATTACAATTTCGTTGGATTTTATTGCTAAAAATTCTTTTCAACTATTCCCTATCTACAGTTATGCATGCTTTAGGAAACTTCTTTACAAATTTTATCTTATATTATTTTATAACTATAGATACAGTAAGAAACTAAAGAAATAGATACCTCAATATAGAAACTTTAGGAGGTAGAAAACGTTGGGTTTGGGTGCTAACGCTCTTTCAACGATTCTCGCTTTTAAAATTCTACACTTTTCCACCTCTAACATGTGCATCACGTGTGCCTTTCCACTAGTTAAAAGAAAGATGCAACTGTGGAGCACTGAATACTTATATTTACGGTACATAGTACAAAGTACAAACATTCATACATAAATGCGTGTATGGGGGGATGTAGCCTTCGCACTCATGTCCATGCATTTGGATCATTTTTTATCCGCATATAGGTAATTTCAGTAACAACAAATAGCACTTCCGCATAACCCACATAACGTCTTCCAAACACCTGTAAATACTTTTCTTAAAAGCAGCATCATTGTTGCCATCATCATCATCACGATTACAACATAAATAATTATACAATTTATATATAGATACTCTTCGTGTACAAAGAACTGCACCCTTCTTTTTCTTTAATGATATACTAGAGGGAAGCACGTGCAAAACGCACGTTGATGATTGAAAAGGAAAATCAAAAGTAAATTAGATTTATCCTAAAACAGTTAATGAATAATCTATTTTAATCCAAAAGATGAAACGTGAGAGTGTTTTGACCTTTTGGGTAACTAAAGCGTTGAAATAGGAAGCTTCTAATGACAATTGGAGTTCTCCTAACCGCTCAACCACATCTTCCAAAAGTATAAAAAGAAAGAATTATCCCTATGAATATTTGACAACAATTTTGTATTGCAAGGTCAGTTTTGAGAAAAGAGTTAGTTTTGGCACAGTCTCCGAGGCACCCTCTCCCTTCATAGTATAGATATATATACACACACATACATACTTCCAACAAAAATGGTAACACAATTTATATAAAGATACTCTTCATGAACATAGGGCTGCACCATTCTTTTTCCTTCAATAACATAATATATACATACACACTTTTACTGATAAAAAAATTATACAATATATGACACCAACACATTAAGCACATGCAGTATATTCAATGCTCCCTTGACTTCCCCCTCTTCCAACGCACAAGCATAATTTTCCTCTTATCACTATCTCATAAAACTACGTATCAATAGAATAAATACATAAAACTTGAAGCATTTATCAAATTACTTGTCAACATATAAACTTGTATAATGAACTATGCCTAAAGCTTTCAATCCAATAACATATTGAATTTTAAAACAAACATAAAGAAAAAAAAACCTACCCGAGATTAAACTAATATAAGCTAGCAATATACTGATATACAAACAAACCCCAAAACAAACAACAAATCCAACACACGAGTTGTTCAAACTTTTTTTCTTTTTTATTATTGAAAGCCGTTCTAACTAACATGTCTGAAAGAGAAAAAAAATATACATAACTGAGACATACATCGAAGCATGCTAATTCCAAAAGAGACCCATGTAACAAAACGCTTAAAACAGCTTCTCAAACACTCGACAATCAACAAAAAATAAATAAAAAATCGACCATGGAAAAAAATCTAACCTCGGCGACGTTGGGAACCGATAGAATCTCGGAAAACGCGAACAAAGATGAATGCGAAGTCGCTTCGACGATTACATTTGCGAGAGCCGAACCTTTGTGATGCTCAGATTGTTTGACAAAATGATCGATCAGGTCCGCTTGCTTCTGCTCGATCTCCATCGAGGCTCTGATTTAAGGGGAGGATTAGAGAGTTTCAGAGCAACAAAAATCTTGAACCCATTAACCAGTTAAGAGAGGAGATGGTTCGATTTCTGCAGAGAAAAATCGAATTCGAGAGAGGGATTTTACTCTCGTTCTCATTCTCGCTCTGCCTTTCTCTGTGTGTATTTATTTATACTGTTTCTTCTATGAGACGTTTCGGGTGTCCGATTTGCTTTTGTCTTGGGCTTATATAAAAAGCGTTCAGAGCTTGAAGGCTGCACTCTGCAGGCTTGAGCGGGTCTGGTATGCTAAAATACGTAGAATCTTCCGCCGGTTGAGTAGACGGACCGGGCATGCCCATGAGTATAAACATTCTAAGCTTTCAAGGCGATCCGGTCCTTAACGGGATCGGCCATCACCGGTCGGGTCCCAAGCCCTGATACAACTATTGTATCGTGAGGCTTAGGATCAGACGGGTCCCACCGAAACCGGTACGTGTCGGCTGGTACAACCGGTTTACTGACCGGAACAACAGTCCAATTGATCTATTTTTCTTTTCTTTTTTTTAATTTATAAATTGAATGGTTCAGATTAGCATCGATCTACACCGATCCAATATCGACTAGTCCCAATGGTCTGGCAATCGATATTGTCGGTCCAATGATCGGTATTGTCGGTCCGGTGACTAGTACCATTAGTTTGACGACTAGTTCGACCGATCCAAAATATAAAAACTAGGCGATCCATTTTTATACCCGTCCCTGATCCCGAGACTTTAAATCTTGCTCTACATTGGGAAATTTAAGGTTTGGTAGCTCAATATATAATTATTTAATAATGAGAGAACTCTTTTATACAATTTAAAACAGAGTGCTCGTTTTGTAAAAATTTCATTTTGAATGATTTTCAGGTGAGCTGTAATAACCCGACACCCTTAATAGAATAAATCCCTAAGTATTAATTATTTATTTTCATTAATTAAATAAAACATTTATTTCTAAAGTCTAGGTTAATTAATTCATTAATTAATGGTATAGTTTCAACTAGGGATTAATGGTTTAATAG
>JAUPMG010000969.1:0-16175 GCA_031762675.1 Pachysandra terminalis | reverse complement strand
ATGCTTATTCTTAGCATAATACCCTTTTGGGATGTTGTGTGTGCTTGTAGCCACACAAGTCTGTTTTCAACAGTGAACTAATGCCTAGGAATTCATGATATTACCATAATTTAAGGGTTAGAGGGATCATCAATATTTTGTTATTTTCCTGATTGATTATTTCCCTTTAAATTAGTTTAAATTGATTTTTAGATTTTAACTTAGTTTACTTTGAATTTTAGAATAGATCATAAATATTCCTTTTTTTTCTAATTAATTTTATTTAGATTTAATCTGGAAAATTTAACAAACTAAACTCATTCAGTCCTTGAGGATCAACACCCTCGAATAGCCCTATCCTACGAGGATTAATACTATTCCGAGTGGTTATAAATTAACACATCACTCCCCCTATGTTTGAAGGCTTAGAAGAGCGAGTCAAGATTGGTTGTTAGACGTCGATAGAGCCTTCCGGACCATGGGATGTCCAGATGACCAGCGAGTGTCTTTGGCCACTTTCACACTGAAGGGTGGCGCAGTCCACTGGTGGGACATGGTGGAACGGAATCTGACTACAGTCTTGACATGGGAGCAATTCAAGACCCAATTCTTGGGTAACTACCTACTGAGCAGTTATCAGAGGCAGATGGCATCGGAGTTCATGCGACTAGAGCAGGGCACACACTCTGTGGGCCAGTACAAGGTGAGATTCACTATGATGTCGAGGTACGCACCTCACATGATAACGAGGGAGGCAGACAAAGCTACATAGTTCGAAGAGGGCCTGCGACCTGCCATACGTTCTAAAGTCGTGCCGCAACGTTCTCGAGTGCGCTAGACACGTGGAGCAAGACATGGATAGAGCTTATGTATAGCGGGATGAGCCCAAGCAAGATAAAGGACGGTACCAGCCATACCAACAGAAGAATAATGATCGACGACAGCGACGTGATGATAAACCAGCTAAGACACCACCAGTTGACGCATCGATAGCAATTTCTGTGACGCGTGATGCTCAGAAGCAGCCACAACAACCTCAAGATCAGCAGTTTAGACCCAAACTGTCTTTCAACTGTGGCAAGGAAGGACACATTTACTACGATTGTCAAGTTCTGAGGAGAGACGGTTAACCAACACCACCTAGACCAGCTCAGAAAGGCAGAGCTAATGTCTTGACTGATGTATAGATTCCTCAAGAGGACCAAGCTACCAACGCAGTGGTAGAAGGTACCATCACTTTATTTCATACCCCAGCTCGTGTGTTATTTGACTCGGGTGCATCACATTCGTTTATCTCTAGGAGTTGCATATTATTCATGGGTTTACAACCCAGTAGTCTAGAGAACTCGTTATGTATTGTTAACCCAATTGGAGGAACCGTTACTCTACACCGAGTATGTCATGCTTGTGTGATAAGAGTTGGTGATCTCAACCTAGAAGCGGACCTGGTAGTTCTTGACAGGGCTGATTTCGATGCGATACTTGGTATGGCTCTCAACTTATCATGCCAAGGTGAATTGCTTCAAGAAGACAGTTGTATTCGATCTTCCTGGTGGACATCATATGACATTCCTTGAGAATGCGAAGGATGCCTACCAATCTGAATTTCTTTTCGTTGCGGATGGGGATCATAAACTATCCTTAGAGGATATTCCCACTGTTCGGGATTTCGACATGGTTTTTTAGAAAAATTTGGGGTTACCACCTTTAAGGGAGGGAGACTTCTGTATTGAGCTTACGCTTGGCACAACTCCAGTTTCACTTGCGACTTATCGGATCACTCCAATTGAATTACGCGAGTTCAAAGAGCAGTTAGATGCATTAAGTGCACTAGACTTCATCAAACTAAGTACTTCTCCTTAGGGTGCGCCTGTAATATTTGTGAAAAAGAATGATGGATCACTTCAACTTTGCATCGACTACAGACAGCTAAACCGGGTGACTGTGAACAACAAGTACCCATTGCCGAGGATCAATGACCTATTTGACCAGTTGAGAGAAGCTCAGTATTTCTCGAAGATTGACTTGAGATGGGGATACCACCAGTTATGGATTCGAGAGGAGAATATTCAGAAGACGGCCTTTCATACTTGATACAGACATTATGAATTCGTGGTTATGACATTCGGGTTGACGAATGCGCTAATAGCTTTCATGGACTTAATGCATAGAGTTTTCAGGGATTTTCTATATCAGTTTGTCGTCATCTTCGTGGATGATGATATGATTTATTCGAGGTCTGAGGAGGAGCATAAGCAACACCTGCGGATTATATTACAAACATTTTATGATCACCAGTTGTATGCCAAGATGGAGAAATGTGATTTTTGGAGAGAAAATATGAGATTCCTTGGTCATGTAGTATCCATGAGTGGCATCTCCATGGATCCGGCTAAGGTTGAGGCAGTTCTCGGTTGGGAACGACCGAAGAACGCAGCAGATATTCGAAGTTTCCTTGATCTTGCGGGCTACTATACGAGGTACATTGAGGGATTCCCCACCATTGCAGCACCATTGACCCGCTTGACAACTAAAGAAGTGAAGTTCGATTGGGATGAGAAATGTGAGTTGGCGTTTGAGGATCTCAAGAAATGATTGATCTCAGCCCCAGTTTTAGTTGCACCTATCCCTGGATAAAAGATGGAGGTTTACACTGACGCATCCTTGCAAGGCCTAGGTGTCACGCCCCAAATCTGAGATATAGGATCTCAAGGATTCCAAGGATTTGACCTTCGAACCCACCGCGTGGATACGGATAACCAGCCACCATATCAACCCTTACCTGGTTGAATCAGAGTCTCAATAGAATATAAATACCAGCGGAAGTCTCTCAAATTTAAAACCATAGCCCAACCAAACTAAGTTGAGCATCAACCCACAATAAAGTAATCAAAACTCAAATGATCTCTATTAAAACTTCTGCCCTCCATGTGGTCAAACCAATAACATAAAAACAGAAATAAGAAAAGTAAAGTAATGTAGTCTCATAGAAAAACAACTCAAAAGCAAATGTGTCTCAAACACCAAGTATCCTCTCCAGCCGGCCAGGATCAAACAACATGATAACCTGTAGAGATAAGAATCAGCCGAAGCCTAGTAGAAAAATCCAACGAGACAACAATATCTACTTTTATTCATGCATGACAATACAATTCATTGCATACATTTCACCCAACATATAATATCACAATCAAATGTATTTAAACATAACATCATAATAAATCTCACATACTAGTATGAATAATAAAATCATCATACGAAATCACTTTTCACATGGAAATCATAAAATACCAAGTCATAATAAATCAACAGTCACTAATCCCATAGTTCCACTATGTCCATGCTACCCACATGATTTCATCATGTTTAAAACTGATTCTACATGGTCCAACCATGTTCCAAACCAAACAGGCATACATGCATACACAAGGTCCCACCATGTGACACAATCAACAAAGATTACAACAGTCACACAGTCTAACTATGTTCCATAACACACACTACATGGCCCCACCATGCTACGGCCAATCAACATATAAACATACACTACATGGTCCCACCATGCTACAACCAGATAACACATAACCAAACACCACATGGTCCCACAATGCTACGACCAATCAAACACATTCACAAACACCACATGGTCCCACCATGCTACGGTCAAGTAACCACATAATTACATATCACATATCAAACACATAGTCTACCTATGTTCACAACAACATCCACATAACCATTCTTTCAAGGGCTTGCACCCACAGAGGAAGCCACCAGTACAAACCTTTCCATTAAGAACTTTCACCCACAGTGGAAACACACATGTAACCACATGGTCCCACCATGCTACGACCAATTAACCACAAGGTCCCACCTTGCTACAACCAATGCGACCCAATCACAATCACATTCACAATCAAACAAGTCATAATGAATATGCACCATAGTCAACTCAAACACAAGTGCAATGAGGTGCAATGCAATGCAGGGTGTAACCAGGCCTAGCACAGTCACGTGCTCATTCCAACTCACGACCATACGACCCATCCTTTTAGGGACTTGCACCCACGGTAGAAGCCACCACTCATATTCCTTAAGAGACTTTCACTCACGGTGGAATACACTAGTAACACGCCATACTTTTAGGGACTTTCACCCACGGAGGATGCCACATGTATCATTCCTTTAAGGACTTTCACCCACGGTGGAAACACACTTGTATCAGTAACCCTTTCTTTTAGGGACTTGCACCCACGAAGGAAAGCCATCATTCTTATTCCTTATGAAACTTACACTCACAGTGGAATACACCAGTATACTTGCATTCCGTTTAGGGACTTGCACCCACGGTGGAAGCTCACCTATAACCAAACCTTCATTTAGGGACTCTCACCCACGTTGGAATACATCCATACCAAACCTTTCCTTTAGGTACTTTCACCCATGGTGGAATACACTCATACCATGCCTTACCTTTAGGGACTTTCACCCATAGTGGAAGCTCACTCATCCACAATCACAAATTCAAGTATTTCAAACACAAACATCATCCACAGTCATGGATACTCACAGTACCCTCAATCAATCATTCAAATCAAATATCATTAAGGTCAGACACAAGTCATACAGAAGTCAATCCGAGTCATACCTAGGTCAACATTGGATGCTAAAAGCACCAATCAACAAATCAGGTCCTATGTGACCATTTCTACTCATACTAATCCTATCTTGAGGTCCTATGATAATATCAAAAACCTTTGACTCGATATCACCTCATATACCATTAAAATCAGTCCGACAATCCTGAATTTTGGACCTTCTCTTACACTTCACATGATTTGACCAATTCTAGATATTTTGCATGCAAACCAACTATATAGGCATGTGCACAACTCAATGGGGAACATCTCTCTAAAATTTGAAGCCATTTGGGCCTCGGTAGCTACTCGAGGCTCCTACCGAGATGCTCAATAGCATTCCTACCAAGGCTCGGTAGCAAGCACAGAACGAAGGACTTTCTGGGCATTTTCAGTAGCTGCCGAGACTGCTACCGAACGTAGAATTTGGCCATTTTTCTGGGTTTTCTTCTAGGGTTTCGTGCCTCTACTCAAAACTAATATTTTCTAAGGTTTTAACAATCATATTTCAATCTCTAAAAGCTATTCATGTGATCCAAACATCAAACACATAAAAATATATTTTGTTCCATAGATCTAAACAGGTAAATCCATAACTTATAAGATTAGATCTAAAGTCATACTTGTAATCCATATGAGCACATTATAACATAGGAAAACACAGCGACACAAGTTAAGCATATGAATCAAATAAACAGCATAGCCTGTATCCTTTCTTGTTTCTCTAGATCTTAGATTTAACATGCTTTCATATCAAAAACTTGCACTCCATCTATATCTATAGCGTTGAAATCATTCATAAAACTAGTTATTGTAGAAACGCAAGAATCCCTACCTCGTTTTCCAATTCTCTAATCCATCCTAGTATTGGCCTTCATCTATTTGCTCTCTTCTCTTTAGCAGCTACCTAGTCAACGTTCTCTTTCCTTTGTCCCCATCTTCCAGCCAATCATCATCATCCTCGCTCTCTTCATGACCATTGTAGCCAACTTCTTCCTCGTCTTCGCTTTCTTCCTTCTTCTTCTTCTTCTTTGATTTCCGAGCTCTCTTCCACTTACCGCACAACTTTTCCTTTTTCTCTTCTTTTTCTTCCTTTTTATTTTCCCCTCTAGATTTCTTCATTGTCTAGTTTTTCTGCAACCCTAAAACCTACACCTTTCTTCTTCTTCCTTGATTTGGACGTCCAAGGCCTAGAGACACTTTCTCTCACCTTCTCCTAGCTTCTAGGTCTCCTAACCCAACTTGAACTCTATCAGTTAATTATTTGAATTCAAATTAGTTTAGTTTAAATTTTAAACAGTAGAGAATCATCCATATGATAGTTTAAGTTGTTTATTTTCTTAATTAACCTTACTTTATTTATAATTACCTGTTTACGTCCCAATGGATTTTTAATTGGGTTTTTGGCCCAATTCGTTTGCTTTAGTGTTCTAGTCCATATAGATTAGTAGTCCAGCTCATATAATTAATTAGGCAATTGTCCCATAGTTTTCATAATTATTAATTAGTCCAATCCTACCTTGTGTCTTTCAGTAAATTCCCAGTGTATAATTAGTAGATTAATTATGATTTAATCTATTATTATTCCAGTTGGGTCTGGATCACTACATTAGGTACTGTACTTATGCAAGATGGTCGTGTAGTGGCATATACTTTGCGACAACTTAAGGTTCATGAGCACAACTACCCTACTCATGATCTTGAGTTGGTCACGGTTGTCTTTGCACTATCTGTATGGTGAGGAGTTTGAACTGTATTCAGATCATAAGAGTCTGAAGTACATTTTCACTCAGAAAGATCTCAACATGCGCCAGATGAGATGGTTGGAGTTGGTTAATGACTACATTTCGACTCTCCACTATCATCCTGGGAAGGCGAATGTTGTAGCTGACGGATTTAGCTGTAAACCGCGAGGGATTTTAGCTCTGTTGATGCACTAGGAATGGATTCTTCAGAAGACCTTAGCAGACTTAAGAGTTTAGCCAGTGAACCAGCAGAGCCGTGGTTACCATTTCAACTTGGTAGACAGACCTTCATTAGAGCATCGTACAACAGCTTGCCAAAAGGATGACAAGGACCTACTGTTGTTAGCAGCCGATGACAGTAAGCCAGAGTGGGTGGTACACTCAGACGGACTGATTAGATATCAAGGTCGCCTTTGTGTTCCAGAGGATCAGAACATTAGGAGAGAGATATTGGAGGAAGCATACAAGTTGCAGTATTCAATTCATCCGGGAAGTACCAAGATGTACAGAGACTTGCGAGTGAACTATTGGTGATCGGGTATGAAGAGAGAGCTTGCGCAGTTTGTGGCGTGGTGTCTTACCTGTCAGCAGGTTAAGGCCGAACACATGAGATCAGCGGGATTACTATAACCTTTGCCTATAGCGGAGTGGAAGTGGGAGCACATCACCATGGACTTCGTAATCAACTTTCCAAAGACATGAGGTAGCATGGACTCGATTTGGGTGATCGTGAACCAGTTAACCAAATCAGCCCACTTCTTACTAGTGAAGATTTCAGCTTCAGCCGAGGAGATCGTGAGACTATACGTTAGAGAGATCGTGCGACTTCATGGCGTTCATGTGAGTGTTGTTCCGGATTGAGGTTATTTGTTTACATCAAGATTTAGGGAAGGATTGTAGAAGGCTTTGGGCACACAGTTAGACCTTAGTATGGCATATCACCCACAGACGGATGGCCAGACAGAGAGCGTGAACCAAGTATTTGAGGACATGCTTAGAGCTTGCGTAATGGACTTCGGCAGTAGTTGGGGAGAACATCTACCTCTGGTTTAGTTTTCTTACAATATGTTCCACTCGAGCATTGGCATGGCTCCATTTGAAGTGTTATACGGTAGACCGTGTTGTTCATCAGTTTGTTGGGCAGAAGTTGGAGAGAGCAGTGTTCTTGGACCAGATCTAGTACAAGAGACGACAGCCAAAGCGAAACTCATTCCAAAGAGACTAAAATCAACGCAGAGTCGACAGAAGAGCTATGTAGATTGTAGAAGGATAGAACTAGAGTTTGCAATTGGTGACCATGTATTCTTGAAAGTTTTCCCTATGAAAGGAGTGATGAGATTCGACAAGAGAGGAAAATTAGCACCACGATACGTTGGACCATTTGAAGTACAAGAGCGCATCGGACAAGTGGCATACAGAGTTTCTTTGCCACCACAACTTGCAGCAGTTCATGACGTATTCCATGTATCACTACTATGGAAGTATGAACCAAACCTATCGCAGGTACTAGATTGGAGCGGGTTGCAGCTGAGAGAAGACGTATTATACGTAGTGCAACCGATGGATCAGAATGAGAAAATTTTGAGGACCAAGACCATTCACATAGTGAAAGTTCAATGGGGACATCACGGTGAATCTGAAGCATCATGAGAGATGGAATCGAACATTCGGGAGCGTTATCCGGAGCTATTCACAGATTGAGGTACGCAATGTCGATGACGAAATTCTTTTAAGGGAGGTAGGTTGTAGTGACCTAAATCCTCTATTAGAAAGGTTCCTTAACTTATAATTTATTATCAGGTATTTTATTTATATCCAACCATATAAATTGCAGGTTATATTAGTGTAAGGGTTATTTTTATAATTAAAGTTATTATTTTGGGGTCCCTAGTATAATTATTATCTAAATGTGGTATTATCTGTTATTTAAGAAGTTGAATTCTAATTCTTCACGTACAAGGCTACGTGGGATTAGAATTAGAATTGTTTGAGGAAAGAAGAAGGAAAGTGATAAATATCCTTCCATTCCCATCTCAAGAGGAATTGTTGGATTGAAATCTGAGAGAGAAGATTGAGAGAAAAGGGTTCAGATCTGGAAAACTAAACCCTAGATCCATTGTTTTAGTGCCAAAGGAAGAAGAAAGTAAGAGAGGAAGAACAAAAGACCTTGGTGATATCCGAAACAATAAGATCAGATCATGTAAGTTAAATCTTACTTTACAGTTCCTTTATGAATTCAATGTGATCATAATCATATTCTTGATTGTTCATATGTGTTTCGATGATTGATTTGCATGAGATCTTGTTTAATATGTTAAAAATAGCATGGGTTATGATTTAATATGTTCTACCATGAAAACCTAGTGATTTGAGACCCTTAGACTTAACAAAATTGGATTTGGGGATTAGATTCCCGAGATCTGGAAATCCCCAGATCACACCCCGTCGGCACCCATCGATACACCGGTGAGGGTACCGACAGGGGATAGATTATAGGCAAAACAGGGGCATCGGCACCCACCGATACACCGGTGAGGGTACCGATGGATCCCTGCAGAATTTAGACCGTCTGTACCCACCGGCACACCAGTGAGGGTACCAACAGGGGATAGATTATAGGCAAAATAGGGGCATCGGCACTCGCCGATACACCGGTGAGGGTACCGATGGATCCTTGCAGAATTTAGACCGTCTGTACCCACCGGCACACCAGTGAGGGTACTGAGAAGGCCTTGTTTCGAGGCGAAATAAGCCCATCGGCACCCACCGGTACACCGGTGTGGGTATCGATGAGACACCTAGACTCACACAATGACTTATTGGTTTGGGAATTTGATTTGAAATTGATGAGGACTCATACTATTGACTTAGTAATTGACTTTTAGGTCTCAAGATAGACCATAGACATTATCTTGGAGTTCCATGATAGTTTGGTACCCATCAATCACGTTGGATTTGATTGTAATTGACATTGGACTTGATTGTAATTGATTTGGATTGATACTTGTTAATAATTTGTTGCATTCATGTTAGGTTGATGTAGAGTGTTTAAAAAGCCCTAGAGGTGGGAAATAAAGGGTTTCTTTTTTAGGATTCCTATGGGTTGGCTATATACCTTGTGGGTTGAAATCATCACTTAAACTAGGGTAGGATGCTTGCGAGCTCCTATGAGGTTTGGAATACCTTGAGTAATTTTACACTCTTAAGTTAGCACTGGGTTGGAAATTCCGAGAGTAGCATCTATTCTGAATTAGCTCAATGGTGAACTTCTGCCATGGGTTAGCACCCGAAATGAAGAGGGGACATCCGATTGTTCCTAGTGGCCTATGCCCGAAATTTTTTATTGTATTTGATATGGGAAGTTAAAGGGCACTTAACAGGCTATATTAATCTAACACATTCATTTGCATATCATCGTTGCATTCCTTCTTTGAGCATTCATCTAGAGCATCTGCATTCTTCATTCATCGCATCTCATATCATCATTAAATTCATCATAATTATGTACATGTAGTGCATGCTTGTACTCTTGACTTGACATTGACTTTATTGATATCATAAATGGATGGATGACTGTTTAATTGACTTACTGGGTATTCAAAGCTCACGCAACTTCTCATGTTATAGGATGAGAAAACTGGTGGACTAGGGCTTGGATTGGATTTGCTTTGCTGCTGCATACTTTTACAATTTATTGCATTATCTAGATTAGGGATTTTGGTGAACATTGAGTTTTAATAGCATTAGTTAGCTTATACTCTTTTGGGGGTCATGACTCAGCTAAAGTCATAGACTGTTATTTGGATTATATGTTTTATTTTAGCTTCCGCAAATTCTAATCAATAAAGGTACTTGTTTACTTTTATTACTTGTTGTTTTGATATGGCAATCCACATTGCAACAATGGAACCCAAAGGTTGCACTTCGAGAGTCGTGCAGTTCCGCATAGGGAATTATGTTACAGATTTGGGGGTGTGACATAATGTAAAGGAATGTCTTTGTAGTATTATCTTGACAAAGTAGTGTCATTTGTGGTGTCATTTTGACATGGTGATATTCTTGAATCATTAGCTTGACGGGTTGAACTTCCGTGGTACTAATTAGATTGGGGGCACCAATTTAACAGGTTGCTCTCCTGTGGAGATTTGATTTGGTGGGAAGCATTAACTTTGAGGGTTGATCTCTCACGGTGCCAAAGTGGTCGAGCAGGATCAACTTTGCAAGTTGATCTCGCACGTTACCAAAGAGGTCGAGGAGGATCAACTTTGCAAGTTGATCTCCCGCAGTACCAAGGGGTCGACGAGGATTGAATTTGCAAGTTGATCTTCTGCAGTATCAAGGGGTCAAGGAGGATCAACTTTGAAGTTGATCTCCCGCGATATCAAGGGATTGAGGAGGATCAACTTTGCAAGTTGATCTCCAGCAGTACCAAGGGGTTGAGGACGATCAACTTTGCAAGTTGATCTCCTGTGGTACCAAGGGGTCGAGGAGGATCTTCTTCGGGTCACTTGCCTTTGACATTTTCCATATCTATAGTAATATTAAAAAATATATCATAATTATTTATAATATTAATTCTAATTCGTGGAACCCACTCCTTTCATTTTATGATAGGAAGGTCGCCATCGACGGATGGTTTTGCATTTTGGGATCCAAGATCTTGGGGCTATAATCCATAAGATTGGATTTATTGTTAAGACATGTCATTTTTAATCTTTTGCGATCCAAGATCTCGAAGATATAACCTAGGTTTCACCCCCTTTTTTGGGGTTTTTAAATTGGGAGGTCACCAGTGGACTCCCAGGACACATGTCATGCTTCTGTTTACATAACAGGCATATCAGGGATCTTCATAACAGAAGATCCCTTTCCTAAACCGGGATCTTCTGTTATGAAGATCCCGTGTTATGCTCTTGTAATGTAAACAGAAGCAGGACACGTGTCCTAGGGGGCCCACCACATTAACTAGTGACCTGCCAAACCGGTTATTGTGGTGGGTCCCCTAGGTTTCACCCTTTTATAAGGTTTTGAAATTGGCAGGCCACCGGTGGACTCCCAGGACATGTGTCATGCTCCTGTTTACATAACAAGAGCATATCAAGGATCTTCATAACAGAAGATCCCTGTCCTGTCCTTCCCGGGAACTTTTGTTATGAAGATCTCATATTATGCTCCTATTATGTAAACAGAAGCATATGACGTGTCTTGTGGGGCCCACCACATTAACTGGTGACCTGCCAAATCGGCTAATGTGATGGGCCCCTAGGGTTCACCCTTTTCTAGGGTTTTTAAATTGGCAGGTCATCTGGGGACTCCAAGGACATGTGTCATACTCCAGTTTGCTAATTGAAGTCTTAAATTGGGGGTGGTAATGAGTTGAGTTGAATTGGTTTGAACATCTATATTTCTGGGTCTCGTCCCAAATTGAACCTGCCATTTTGCTAAACGGATTGGGAATGAAACAATCCACACCCCACTAATTTAACAAAATCTAAACCCTATTACACTTATCTAAACCATTTCACTCCTTTCTATTTTATAAAGATCATTGAAAATGGCATATAATCATAATTATATATTATATTAATAATTGAATATATCATATATAAATTGGAGTCCAAAAGAAAAGAAAAAGAAAAAAAGAATTCCACTTATATGCTAACTTTATTCTTTCCCTTGCGGAACAATCCTTCTCTTTTCTTTTTTGTTTCGGTGAAAGGAACAAACCTTCTCTCTAATACGTTTTGGTGTGAACCAAGCAACAAAAGAAGAAAAGGAATGCTCTTGTTATCAAAATTAAGAAGCCCATGGTATCTTACGATCAGTTTGTCCACATTGTTTCAACGGAGAACATCCCAAGTTCAAAACCGAACTTCTTCAGTCAAAGTGGTTGGATGGGCAACAAGGAAAGCGACCCATCTGAAATCAGGGACGCGGCGAATCTAATTCTTTGTTTCTTTTCCCCCTGCTCTATCTTCGACCCGGTAGCCACCGTTTTGGATTAACCCGAAGTCAGGGTAGGTAGTCCGACTCGGGATTCAACAAAACCCCAAATGACGAACCACCTAGGCTAACCGCTTGGAAAAGTCTTCTTGATCACTTTCCCTAATATATCCAACATTTTTAAACCGTGTAGTAATCTTCACAATATTAATTTAGAAAAGTCAGCCTCTCTCAGTGTTTTAAAACTCGCGAATAACTCGGCAGAGTTATTCAGACAGGTGGTTCGGCTGGTTAACTCGCCTCAAAAACCAGGCGGCAGTTAATCAGTTGGTCATCGGAAAACTCGGCCGAGTAACTTGTAAAACTCGATCGAGTTTTCTGTTGACTCACCCAATTAACTAGATTAGATTAAATTTTCCTCTCTAATTTCACATTTTAAACTTTAATTAATTCGACTCTTCATATCTCCCAATAACTATCCATTGACTAAACCACTAATGTCTTCCCACGTGAGTTTCAACACTATTTAAAGATCATAATTAACTACAGCTTTCCCGCTCAACTCATTGAAACCAACAATCAGACAGAGAGGAAGAAGAAAAATTATTAAAAATGAAAAAAATCTCTCACTAGATAAGTTCTCTCTGGATTTTATTTCATCTTTTTTTTTCTCTTGAACAAGAGTTCAACTTCAAGTTCCTCTTTCTTCTTATATTTTTATATTTATTTTTTTATTTTTATCATATTTTTAAAATATTAATTTATTTTTGTACTGACCAACTGATAACTCGGGCCGAGTTACCGAGTTACTCGGATAGGTTGACTTTTGAGTTATCAGTCCTATCTGAGTTTTTAAACACTGGTTGGACTAATTTAAAAAAGAAAGAAAACTCGTAACCTTTTTTTTTTCTTTTTTTAATTTATCATTTTATAATTGAAAATTTATTTATGCTTTTATTTTATTTTTTGTGGGGAATAATTCTGATTTTGATTTTGATTTATTTTAGGTTCAAGAAAGCAGCACTATTATCAATTTCTAAGTTGCAAATACTACAATTAATTATTTAGTATGTGTAGGGGAAATAACGGATCAAATCATGTACCAATAGTCTTGCATGGTTGCGTCGCCTACAGTCACTTGGTGGTTCAACCCAATAGGATTATACTACTTTGGTTGTGTGGTGAATAATACTTTTTTGTAGTCTAGGTTGTTTCCCTAATGATGTTATACTACTCGGATGCTTGTGTTGGTGCTTTTTCGTAAAAGTCTAAACCTCCTCTCTTCCCGGTCAATTGTGGTTTCTCAATAGTATGACTGAGGGGAGTGTGGGCGTGCGAGAACTATTAAAAGTTCACCTGAAGAAAGGTAATATAAATTAAACCGCGTAGGTTAGTTTGCAATGTGAATCGGTCGATCTATGACCAAATTTGAATCAAACGGTTGTAAGGTCCCCAATTTCAAAGGGTCAGTTGCTGAACTAGAAACAATGATTTTACGCATCAATGAACACTTCCAAATAAGATAACTATAACAGATATGAAGATACAACTAAAAGGTAAACTTTCTAACTGAGAAAACATGAAAGTAATATGAACAAAAATGTACAAAACCTTCGGAAGTTCTTTAGGCTCTGATTGTGGGAACGTGACTAGTTCACGGGTGCACAGATCAGCATGCAAGGAGACTGTCGAAAGGTGCTTTGTAAATCTCCCGACTAGGGTTCCTTTGTTGCCGACTAGAGTGATCTTCTAAGAGAAGCTTAGTTCCAAGCACAAAGTACATGCAGTAAGATCCTTGTAGAATCTGAGGGCTAACTAGTGATCGCTAGGGATCAATGGTTGAGTAATGCTATATTTTTTGAGTTGATTTGTTGGGGGCTTTTCTTCTCTTGCCGGTTTCTTCTTATACCCACCCATTGCAACAGTTTGACGGTTTATGGATAATGGCCGGTAATTTTTTCCCTCTTACTAACACTTGTCTCACTTAGGTATTTCGTTCAGTTGTTGTTGAGCCATTCTGTCCTGTATCTGCTCGATTTGAGCCCATGACAATCACTTGGATCCGCTCGATTTGTATCCACGCTGAATTAATATCCTACGTGCCCCGATCAACAATTTTGGTGGTTCGAATTTGGCCTAAACATTGCTCCCCTTCTCTTGTCTTTCCAAAAGTGAAATTTTGAATTGACAAGAGAATCCCTAGTTGGATATCTTTGGGAATTGGAGATTTATGATTAAGGCGTCCAAATCTGCCCTTTTCAATTTTGAAATGCAATTTCTGACCGCCTTACCTATTCACCTCTTCGTCTTCTTCCTTCTTCGTTCTTCTATCAACTCATCAATGGCGTCCGGTAGCTTTCGTGAATCATCTACTTCTCCTTTCCATTGATCAACAACTCATCTCTTCATATGCAGATTCTTTCGCTCTTGGTCCGACTTTCCCTAAAATTACTCCACAGCTGGCTTCAGCTTTAAAATCTATTTTCCCTCGATGTCTAGGTGAAAGTTTCCTTGCTGACGCTACCTTTCTAGATTGGCATGCATGGACTACTAGTCATTCACTGAGATCTTGGCCGAAGGACAATGCGGACTGGGTTTCATGGATCGATCGTTTGTCTCCATTCTTTATTGATCTTTGGAAATCTGTAGGTATCTTCGAACTAATTCAATACTCCTGCTTCAAATTTTCTATGGCTCATCCTATGCTTGCCACATTGGTATGTTTTTGGTCTCGTTCCACTAATAATTTTCATATTCCATACGGTCCTATGAGCCTGACCATCCTAGATGTTTGTGCTCTTACTGGTTTATCTCCAGTCGGGGAATCAGTTGATGGCAATTTTCCTTCCTCCAATCTTTCTTTTGATAATTCCAACGCCTAAGTTGCCCGTGGCACTTTTATGCTCAAAGAGAAGAAGAATCTTATGTTCCTGATATTCAAGAGCATTGCTATTTTCTATTGGTGTTCATGTGCAGCAGTCTATGTGTGGCTTCCAGTCAGCTTAACAAAGAATACACTCACGTTGCTATTTCCTTGGCTGATGGCCGTCGTCTCACCTTGGCTCCTTTCTACTTGTCTTAGCGCTACCGTGGTCTTTTTAGTCTTTCCAGCCAAAACTTAGCTTCTGTAGGTGGCCCCTTATGGCTTCTACAGTTCTGGACTTGGGAATACTTTCCTGGGTTTTTCTCTAAGTCTGCTATGGCACACCTTCCAAGTTTGCACTACCGAGGACAGCGATGGCTGAATGCCATCATTCTCCCACGGTCCTTCGCTGAATGTTTCCAGTTCTTTTTTAGATTTCCTTCTGATCGTTCAGATCTACTATTTTTTTCCTTTCCCTCTAGAATTTGGTCATTTCGAATTTCTCAATCTTAGTATGTATGAAGGTTCTGATAATCTTACGACCGTTTCTCAGAGGAATTTGATTTGGGCCTTATATTTGGTGTGCCGAGATTTGCACTTTGGGTCTTTAGAAGAAGGGACACCCAACCGTAATAAAAAGATGCGGCGTGGAAGTCTATTTCCCCAATTTGCTATCTCGGTAATTTGGTTTTGCTCAGGCCGTTCCGGCTCCTGCTTTTACGTCACGACCCAAACTTAAGGAAATTCTCGTATGAACCCTTTTGTTCGAACAGGGACTCTCACCCCAATCGGAATCGGAAGTGGTAATCAATATCGAACCAAAATTACAGAAATTTAATTAACTTCAAAAGAATCTAATTTACTAAAAAATAAGTAAAAGATAACCTATCTATTACATCCATAACAATGAATAAAATTTGTAGCGGAAAATAAAATACTAATGTCCTATTTCAAGTAAAAATCCAAATCCCTAATCCTATACATAATATCTAATCTATGAAATAAAAC
>JAUPMG010000958.1:0-16175 GCA_031762675.1 Pachysandra terminalis | reverse complement strand
TCACCAAATTTCCCCATACAAAAGTGCAGTAACCTGTAGTGGATCTTCTATCTTCAACTGATCCTGCCCAATCAGCAACTGTTAATACTTCGACATCCCTACATTCACTTTTCTTGAAGAGTAACCCTTTACCTGGTGAGCCCTTAAGATATCTGAGTATCTTATATACTGCTTCCATGTAGGTTTCCTTCGGAGAATGCATGTGCTGACTCACAACACTCACTGCAAATGCGATATCAGGTTTGGTGTGAGATAGATAGATCAGCTTCCCGACTAGCCTCTCAAATCTGTCTTTTTCGACCGGCTCCCCATCATGTTCTGCCCTTTTTCTTGCTTCAATTGGAGTGTCACTTGGCTTGCATCCCAAGCATGCCGGTTTCCTTCAGTAGATCAAGGACGTACTTTCTCTGAGAAACACTAATCCCTTTCTTTGAAATAGCAACCTCCATTCCCAAGTAGTATTTCATCTGTCCAAGATCTTTTACTTCAAATTCTTTGGCTAGAATGTTCTTCAGTTTTTCCACTTCGACCACATTATCCCCGGTTAGGATTATATCATCGACATATACAATCAGAATCGTCTTTCTTCTATTTTCAGCTTCCTTGAAAAACATAGTGTTATCCGATTGCCCTTGTCGATATCCCCAACTCTTCAGCACTTTGGCAAATCTATCAAACCACGCTCTAGGGGACTGCTTAAGGCCATATAGAGACTTTCTGAGCTTGCACACTCTGTTGCCTTCACGCCCTTTACTGAAACCTGGTGGAATCTCCATGTAGACGTCTTCTTCTAACTCGCCATTCAAAAAGGCATTTTTAATGTCGAGTTGTTGAAGAGGCCAATCGAAATTTACTGCCAAAGATAGGAGAACTCGAACTGTATTCAGCTTTGCTACTGGTGCGAATGTCTCTGTATAATCAATGCCAAAAGTTTGTGTAAAGCCTTTGGCAACAAGACGAGCCTTGTACCGTTCTAGAGTTCCATCAGCTTTATACTTCACTGTGAACACCCACTTGCAGCCCATCGGTCTCTTTCCCTTTGGTAGTTCCATTACATCCCAAGTGTTGTTTCTTTTTAGTGCACTCATCTCTTCCATTACTGCATTTCTCCATTCGGGTATAGCCAAAGCATCCTCTACATTCTTTGGAATTTCTATACTGTTGAGACTAGAGGTAAAAGCAGTAAAATTGGTGGATAGATTATTGTAAGACACAAATCTAGAAATGGGATGTAGAGTACATGATCGAGGCTTTTTCCTGAGAGCAATGGGTAAATTAATATCAGACATACCTGTATTAGTGGGTGACTCATGGATACTCGGAACTATCACCGGATCAGACTCTTTTGGTGCTTGAGGTGTGAGATTTTCCCTGTGCTTTGACTTTGGTTTCCTTGAGTAAACAAGCATCTCCCTGTCACCTTGTTTTTCCATATATCCCCCTGAGTTCAAGTTTACTTCTGTACATGGCATAGTAGAATGAGAAGGGTAGTTTCGGTATTTGAACTGGGCCAGAGAGAAACATCAAAGTCCAAAGAACAATCTTCATTGTCATTTTCCCCTTGAAGTGAAGTTTTTTGGAAGAAGGGTATATTTAAAAATAAAAAAGTAACATCAAGGCTAACGAAAACCCTTTTTGTTGAAGGATCATAACACTTGTAGCCTTTTTGAGTAGGGGAATATCCAATGAAAACACACTTTATAACTCTAGGATCTAATTTACTCCGAATATGTGAATGGATATGGACAAATTTGGTACACCCGAACACCTTAAGAGGAAGATTAAAGTGCATGAGAGAGGTAGGAAACAAAGTTTGTAGGGTATGAAGAGGAATTCTGAAAGAGAGAACTCGGTTGGGCATCCTATTGATGAGGAAAGTTGCTGTGAGAACGGCATCTCCCCAAAACATTTTTGGCATTTTGGTAGTGAACATCAAGGCACGGGCTACTTCAAGTAAGTGTCCGTTTTTCCGTTCAGAAATCCCATTTGTTGTGGAGTGTCGACACAAGAACTTTGGTGGATAATGCCATTTTGTTGAAGGTAGTCCCCCAAAATAGAGTTAAAATATTCCTTGCCATTATAAGTTCTCAAAATTTGAATTTTCGTTTGAAACTGTGTTTGGATCATGGAGTAGAAATTTTTAAACACAACACGAACATCCGAATTTTCTTTCAAAAGGTAAACCCAGCAAACTCAAGTATGATTATCAATAAACGTGACAAACCATTTTGAGTGATTCCGATTAGGAATACGAGATGGTCCCCAAACATCGCTATGGATCATGGAAAACGGCTTAGATGATTGATATTTAGACATGGGAAAAGAGGTACATTGATGTTTGGCAAGTTGACAAATTTCACACTGAAAATCAGAAATCCTTTTATTTGAACAAATGTAAGGATACAACTGTTTTAAATATTGGAAACTGGGACGACCCATTCTACAATGCCATAACATAATTTCGCTATCCCTAGAAACAGATGTAGAATCACAAATTGCAGTTTGAGGCTGTCCACTCACATTCACCTTATCAAAGTAGTAGAGTCCCCCACTCTTTAGCACTGCCAATCGTCTTCCCCGATAATAGGTCCGAAAAACACAGTGAGAAGGAAGGAATTTAGCAGAGCAGTTTTGATTTTTTGTCAATTGGCTAATGGATAACAAATTACATGACAAATTTGGAACATGAAGGTCAGACTCAAGAGTTACAGAATCATAGAGTTGAATATTTCCTTTTCCTGCAACAGGTGAAAGTGAACCGTCTGCAATTTTAACTTTAATATTACGAGCACAAGGAGAGTATGTGGAAAAAATATGATAAGTACCAGTCATATGATCACATGCTCCGGAGTCAATAATCCAAGGAGTTTTTGTTCTGGAAGTAGTACTCAAAGCTATTAAAAAATTACCTTTGTGGGCTAATGACCCTGAAGACATATGACTGGAGGATTGACCTTTGGATGATTGACCTGAAGATTGAAGATTGGAGAACAGCTTGTAGCGATGCTCCATTTGTTCTTGATTAAATGGAGATTGTTGATTGTAGCTACTTATTTCACCCTTTTTTCAGTCTGATCATCAAGTGAAGCCTAATATCCATGATTCTTTCCAGGTTGTCTAGGTTTCCAATCGGGTGGCTTTCCATGCAAATCCCGACACGTTTCTTTAGTGTGTCGGAGTATATGGCAGTGTTCGCACCACAATTTTTCCCTCTTTTATTTCTGATTGTTTAGGCCTTGTCCACTCCTAGCACTTAGGGGGCTGAAGATTCACTGGACCCATTAGACTCATTAGGCCCATTAAGCCCAGTCTCTATCATCATCACTCTCCTACGATTCTTTTCACGCCTAACCTCAGAAATTTTTTTTACGGATGGAGGGTAATGGTCTTCGACCGAGTATTCGATCTCGTACCTCATCAAGATCGCGATTGAGCCTTGTGAGGAATTCGAACACTCTTTCATTATCCTGCCTTTTTTGGTATCTCACCAAGTCTTCGGGGCACTTCCATTCTTCATCATAGCTCAGATCGAGCTCTTGCCATCTCTATGTAGTATTCTGTCACTTCCTCTCTCCCTGTCGAAGTTGCCATAGTCGGGTTTTAATTTCGTAGATTTGCGAAGAGTTCTCCACGTCCGAGTACATCTCTCGAACAGTGTCCCACACTTCATTCGTCGTCGGCAAGAATAGATATGTTTTTCGGATGGAAGGCTTCATCGAGTGTACCAGCCACGCTGTCACCAACGAGTTCTCTAATTGCCATTTTTGCAGAGAAGGGTCGGTCGAGGGTGGCTTCTTTGTTTCTACGGTAAGGTATCCTAACTTTCCCTTTCCGTCGATTACGAGTTTAATTGATTGAGCCCATTCGAGGTAATTCTTCCCATTCAATTTTTCAAACGTGAGTTGAAAGGACGAGTTGTCGATTTCATTCGAACCCAAGGTAGACATTTGCTTCGATTGGCTGTCGGTGATCTCAGAGGACGAACCACTAGACATTACTATCTAGTTGCCTAAGAAAACCCTAAGCTTTGATACCATGAAAACAGAACTTGCTTTCTGTATTTCTTATCTCACGATTTACAAAGAGTGTATCCCATTATATAACACAAAGGGAAACAAAAAAAGGAAACTATAAACTCCTAACTTTATGAAGAAGAAATCTCTTAATTACACAATCAAATCCCTAACTAATGTGCTACTAATCAGGGACAATAATTACACGGAAAGTCTGGGATTTCTACAAGGAGTAATATAAAATTTCAGTAAATTAGCCCGTATGTTCGACGTTGAATTGTTGTGATTGGTGGGTTGTAGGGTAGGAAACTAAGTCCAACACACACACTTATAACTCTCATAAGTTATAATGTATGGCTAGGCTTTCGTAGTAGTTCTCAATCTAATCTAATGGATGGAAATTAATAAGAGTAATACTAGTTCTAATTTAGTTAGGATTCAATAATTAAAAGAGAATTAATATTAGTTCAACTAAAACTAGGACTCTTAATCTAATGGTTAGAATTAAGTAGGACTTTACTAATCTAATCTAATGGCTAAGAATTAATACATGTTCTAAACTAATAAGGACTCCTAGACTAAGTTAAACTAAGAGGAAAATCTATAAAAAGGGAAGAGTTGGACTTATGGATCAAAATTCAAAATAGAGAAGAGAGAGAAGAAAGGTACAGCAGCTATACCAACTTGGAGAAGCTTGGAGTTTGAAGAATTGTAGAAGTTTCAGACTTTGAAGAAGAAGAAGAAGAAGAAGAAGAAGGTGTTCTACTCAACACCATCGATAATTCGAGGTGAGTACTTAAATAAAACTCTATTTTCGATATGAAATAGGTATATATGTCATGTTCTTCTACTCGGTAATCAAAACATGATCATAAGTATCAACTTCTGGGTTTGACAATCATATAAAGAACAAGGTATGTTAAGTAAGTTGTTTTGTATTCTAAATTATAGGCTTTTCTCGGAATTTGGTTTCATGATGAATGCTTTAATTGAATTCTGGCTTTAAAGAACTTAGGTGGAATATTTTCTGAGTTTTCTGGGTTTTTCCCGTGCATCGGTCACCCGTTGGTCGATCGAGAGTTGACCTAGAGTTTTTCTAGATTGTGTCGGTCACCTATCGGTCGACCGACCAACCGACCGAGATATTTTCTGAGTATTTTTGGTTACTAGCTAGGCGATCAAGACTGGTCGGTCGACCAAGAGGTCAACCAAACCTATGGGCCGACCAAGAATTGGCAACGTTGTCCAATTGCTCCAAAATTTTAACAGCAGCTTTAAATTACCTAATTGAGATTGCTTGTGGTGTTAGAATTTGATTTTGATACATATTTCTTATAAATTGCCTATTTGAGGAACTTTGACCATGTTTGCCTAACATGTGTATTTTTTGATTTTGATTCTTATCATCTTAAAGCGTATTAGGTTCATATTTTATAGGTTATATTGCACATGTTCATATACACAAGCGATTGCATAGTTATTGCACACTACACTTTACACAGCATATGCCTATGAAGCACCTAGACCTTAAGTAGGTCTAATGCATTGACTTGACCCCATAATTCTATATTTCTGGAATTTATGGATATTACCGAGAGATATTGTAATGTGGAGTTTACAATATAAGTGATGAACTCTCGAATGGACTCTTTTGCATGTGTTGAGGGACTCGCGATCCCAATAGACCAAATTTGAATCTTTTCTAGTGAAGCAAATGCTTGTCTTGTGGACAAAGGACCGAGTGAAATTCTATTAGTAGATCGGGTAATATATTGTCACCCCAAATCTAGAAATCTCAATGGAGACCCCATGAATTTGAGTTGTAACTCTCACCCCATATCCCTATGATAGTGGTACACAAAAGAAACCATAAGCAAAAACAATAATAATATTAATTTTAATAAATATTAATAAAAGTTACAATCTGTTCATAAATCAACTACACTAAATCTACAATCTATATTATCTAATATATCTTCTCTTCCTGTAATTCCCATATAGCAGCTCTCTTCGATAGAATTCATCCAATATCTGAAAAATATTAATAATGACATAAGCTGAAAACTCGGATGAGTAATCCCTTCAAATCGGGGTATTTACTCAAAAACACATGTTATGAGAAAATAATAATATTATATAACTGAGTAATATCTCATAGATATGAACTATAACGTTACATCCATTAATACACGTGTAAGATGAATAACATCATAATCATTATCACAGTTTATTATGTATTCATAAGTGTTTGGTGAATGCATCACAATCCCTAAAGTATACATCGTGTATCACTTGGACCACTCTTGGTAGTCGAACTTGATAAAATTCTCATATTGACACAAGCCGCACAACCCCAAGGTACCATACCTAGGCTGCACATGGCATACTTCATTTGATCAAAGCAGGCATTCAAAATTTTCAAATCAGTCACATCTACAGAGAAGGTAACGCGTGTGCAAATACTCTCGCCAATCATGGTTGGTCTTCTCAAGTTAACTCAATTTATTATGATCGTGATCATATGCCTGTCAATGCTAAAAAGGCCCTTCAAATGGATAGATTGGGGTAGCCTTTTATTAGGAAGATGTAGTTGGTTTTATTTCATCGTATTTAAAGGATCTTCAATATAAGGAATTCTTTTCATGCATTGTTTGATTATCAACTCTATTCACATGCATTTGCTTTGGGATAAGGTTCTTTATGTCCCCCCCCTCCAATGTATTTATTAATCTTTTTAATATACAGGTCGGGGTCACTGCCTCAATCCCACTCTCACCGTTAGAGTGCCTCAAGGCCTAATTTGGCTTAGAGGGTATTATAGATTTAAAAAACAAAAAAACAACCTATAGCCCTCAAAGCCTCCTTGCCCAGGTCACACATGACAATCGGACTATGGTCTCCTTCTTTATGTCATTGTCTTATCGTGCATAACTACCATCAACCCCCAAGGCATAACCCGGGCCACTCTTGGCAATCGGATTTTCTAGTATTCTACATAATAAGAACAATACATAGCCTCCAAGTGGTCTAGTGGGTTTCCTCACCCTCAACCTTCACCATGAGATTTTTATCTTATTTCACATGCATAATCATATCATGTTCACATAGCATTCAAAACAATATCATAAGAATTCATCTAATTCGTCATAAGTTGTTCACCTCATTAGTCAACATACATAACACATCTTAGGCTACTTTAAATACATACAACACCAAAATACCAAAAACATACACATTAATCATAATATCATCTAGACATTCCTATATTGTGCCCATTAAGGTTTGTAATATGTTTAATATACTAATCCCCTTCAGTTTGAGAATTTCACATTATGGTCAACGCTTTCATAGGTCTAATGATGGGGCATAGATAGGTCAAAACATGTAATTCAATACTAAAAACCTGGAAACTTCACATTATACAGGTGTCCAAGTGGTCAAAGTGGCAAAAAGTGATATTTCGAATCTTTAGGGACTCCAATGAGATCTCTAGGTTTGGGATGTAACGGTAATGCTAGTTTCGATTCTGTTTCTGCCCTCCCTCATGAAGCTGCTGCTGGTTTTTGTCTGGATAAAAATGGTCTTCCTTATCTTAGGAAAAGAAAATAAGTTTATTTTTTTGTTAGGCTCTCATGTTTAGCACTTTTTGAGGGGTAAGGTTCATATATGTTTCCCTGGTTAGGTGTATCGTTTGCCTTGATTCTAATATACAGATCAGGGTCTTTGCCTCAACCCCACTCCCTCCGTTGGAGTGCCTCTAGTCTCTTGAGACTAGGGCATTTAAAAAAAAAAAAAGAGGTTCGGCATCCAAGAATTAGGATTTCTCATTAAAAGTATGAAAGGACTCTGAAAAGATTTGATATGTGCAAACTGCTAAATGCAGACCTGGCTCAAAATATTGTATCATATCTAGATCAATAAGTATCGTGTGTCGATGGTATCGGTACGATACACTAGTGCATTTTTGGATAAGTAACAATGTCACAACCGATACACTATATACATGCTTTAAAACCTATAGAAATCGAGATGAACAAGCCTTTGATTCCATTGTTCAACTCCCCTCTCCCTAACCAAAAAAAGCTTCAAAAACCCCAAACCCCATTGAAATACAGCCAATTACATCCCAAAATCTCCCTTGTTTGATTGAAAACACCAATTACTTGGAGATCAAAGAAAATATTTGGTATTCTAACATAGTTGTTTTAAGGTATGCATTGTAAAGTTTTGTTTTTTTGTTTTCTTGTTTTTTTTTTATTAATTCTGAATTATATTCCGACTCTCTAAGCATGTTTTAGAGTTGTATCACATGGATCTATGTATTTCAAGATCAATCCATAGATCTAGATGCCTATTTTCAAGAACTTTACAGCATTTTTAGATTTAAAAAAATAAAATAAAAAAACTGAAAGTAATACATTTTTTTTCTAAGAAACCTATTAAACCATATTGTTAACCTGAACTTTTATACGTGATGAATCAATGGCTGAACTATCAACCCATCGTTTCATCCTTAATTCCAGAAGAATATTTATAGATAATTATTTTATTATTCAATAAATTAAAAAAATATATATAAGAATACCGTTTTTATAAATAAATGTCTCAAGGGTTTCCTTATTATATTACATCAATCCATGACTGAACCATTAGCTTCATAGATTAGGCAGAGCTTATTATCAGCAAATTCTCAGCTTTTTCATAATGTGCCCTAGGTGATTATCGGCAGGGTGACTTTCAACTCCTTATGTTTTTGTGGTAATACATGTATATTATTCTTATCATGTAACACTTTGAACCGTTTTGTTCTATGAGATTTCTAAGAGATTTAAGTTCTGCTCCTGATATTTGAAAGTATGGCTATATGTCTTCAAAATGATTGTACCTTATTCATTATAGGTAATTGATGTATTTCAAGGGATATTAATGGTTGTCTTTGTGTTTTATTGTTAATTTGTTGTATTATGGTTTTCCATTAAATTTAATCAAATTTTCGTTTTTTATTTTTTTTATTTTAAGGTTTCCACGAGGCTAAGCATGTACTGGTTTGTTTTTCACAGTATCATATACTATGTTAATGGGAGCATCACATGAAATTCCTTCCAATGCATCAATTTTTAAGCTTATGGGTTTTGTCTCAAGCATCCAAGAGTTTCCACGAGTTTCTATGATCTCCATTATTTTAGGGCATTTCCAAGCGTATTTAATATGTATCTCGATATATTTTGGGTTTTTGATAGACCGATTCACTACCTCGATATGATATTTTGAACCATGGATGCAGAAGCATCTCCATTTTAAAAAAGTTTTCTACAATTTACTACCTTTGTAAAATAACAAGCTGCAGCTGTAAGTTGAGCTATTCTTTACAGAAGCACCTATGAGCCAAGGTGACACATTTACATATTTGTTGCATAGCACACCAGTCTTAGATCATTAACTTCTAAAATATAAACACCCAACTGCATTCAAATCACAGGAATATAGGAACAGATCAATACTGAACTGCATAGGATGTCTCTATCTCGGATTTTCTCCGGAGTTGGGAATCCGTTGCTGATTTGTAGAGCTGCATGGGATGAATTTACACTTTTGTGGGTGTTCAACTGTGTTTGAGTGATGTCTGTATTTGTGGTTTTCTTTTCTGATTTCTCTGGGAGTGCTGTAGACTCTCTGTCTTAGGGAATTTATCATCTTCTCCTTTTTGTAATTTTTCTCTCTTTTTTTATATCAATCTCTTTGTTACTGATCCAAAAAAATAAAAAATAAAAGATCAATACTAGACTGAAGCACCACAGAAGTATTGCCTTTCTCTTTAACTTGATAGAGGAAGATTTTAAAAAAAAAAAAAAAAAAAAAACTAATGAAACTCCTACATGGGATTTATCTGAAAAACATTCATTTGAAACTCACCGTATGAGATGAAACGTATTATTCAGCCACTCCTTCCCTTGTTCTAACTCCTCAACACTCATTCGCTCAACCGATTCCCCATATCTGCAGTTAACAGGAATAAATATATAATAACTTTGAACTTTCAATTAGATCTATAATATTCTATAGTCGCTAACCAAACCATGTATCCATCCTGGTCCTGATATTTTATATTACTGGACAATTGCATTCTATGACAGTAGGTAGATCTGCCTTTAAAAGTGAATTCAATATATGAAACGTCAAATATCAAAAAGCTGACGATAGTTGAGTTGATAACAAAAGAGTTCTCTCAAGTAATGTTATCATCCGATTTTTCGAAAGCATCCACAAAAATGCCACTTGTACAAGTTCCAAATTAATCAAGGAAGCATAAAAGCATCAACTTAAAATGCTCTAAAAAGTTCCTGACCACAGCAAAAGTGTGCATCTAGGTGCCTACATCTAATCAATCTATCTATCTATTTATTATATACTACGTTACATGGACTCAGCTACAGGTGCTGGTGTGGTTTTTGTGGCTAGGTTTCGCATCCGTTTGACCCCTCATATTGTAGGATACAGGGTTGCACATTCATTATATACATGCAAGTAGACATAGATGGATTGATCAAAAATTATAAATAACTCAACAAAAATCATGATATGATGATACAAAAGTCTAAATATGATAATGTAGCAAAATTATATAAGGGGATACAAAAATTATAAATAACTCATGATATGATGATACAAAAGCCTAAATGTGATAATGAAGCCAAATTATATAAAGGGATAGTAACTTTAACCATCTCAAATGGCCCCTGAAGTGGACAAGGATTTGAAGTGCTAGAAACACCCATACCCATCCGTATCATATCCAACATGGGTACGGCAAAGTCAACGGTTGAGGTATCATAGCATAGATATAGATAGATATAAACACATAAATGGATAGAAAGTAGACACTGATAGATATATGTGTGTGTGTGTGTGTGTGTGTGTGTGTGTGTGTGTGTGTGTATGGATGTAGATGTAGATAGTTAGACATAGACATATAAAAAGACAGAGACATAACAAATTACCATCTCAAACTAACCTAGCATCGAAAAAGGGCTTTCTAATGTGTTTCTCCAAAAGTTTTCTTGCATGCTCCCGAACCTAGAAATAGAACAAGCAGGAATTAGGCAGTGTTAAAATTGACACCTACATAAGCAAAGACATGAATGCACTTCATACAACAACAAATACAATTAGTACCAGTAATAATTTGATAAAGTGAAAAGAAAAAAATATGTTCATAGTGAAACCGCACACCACGCTGTTTTAAGAAATTGAATGCCACGAGTTAAGAATATGATAACTGTGAGAGAGTTAAGACATAAGTGCACAAAGCGGAAAGGAAGAGAGAGAGAGAGAGAGAGAGAGAGAGAGAGAGAGAGAGGGAGGGAGGGAGGGAGGGAGAGAGCGAATTGCACCAGACAATATTAACTGTCAATTCACAACAGAACTGCATAATATTGTTGTCGTTGGATAGGGAATCAAATGATACCAAAGTCAAGGCAATCGGATACTTTTTGATGCAAACAAATATTGCCCCAAGTGGACTGACATCTCTACCTCACATATGCTCTAAAGCTATTTCTCCAAATTTTGTGAGATGAAAAAATAACATCCTACGTCAGTCTCCTTTGGTAGGAGAAAACTCATCCTTGTGTTCTGAATCATTGAATAATTGCACCAACACCAACAAGAAAGTTTTCCTAAATGATTGAATAATTGCACCAACACCAACAAGAAAGTTTTCATGAATGTTAATCTTATCCACTTGAACTATATCAACCATCATATGGTCTTCTTTGCTTTTCAAATCCAGCAGCTTCAGTATTTGTTCTTCAACTTCGATAGCAGAAACAAAGAAGTCCAATGGAGGATATACTTGAGAACTCAAATCTTCTTGATGCATTGATTGGTCAATGAGTTATAAATCGATACTTAAATCAACAATTTTCGGATGGTGAAATAAATTGGCCGGATTTTTCAGATACTGGGAATTTTCAGTCATGGGCTGACAAATCATGTCACTTTCAATTGAATATTTTCCTCTCGCCTTTGATGCACAAGAATCAAACTGTGGATTATATGCAGTGTTTTAAATCTTGCGACATATCCACGACATGTCGTTAACATGTCACTACTTGTGGAGTGGGAAACATGATATATGGGAATAAGTTGCTTATGTGACTTCTTCTGCTATGTCGTTCAGATGTCAGCAACATTTCACGACAAGTCGGCGACACATGGGAGCAATGGTGGAAAAAAAAAAAAGAGAAAGAGAGAGAGAGAGTAGTAAGAAAAAACATGAAAATGGGGTTTTTTTGTTTTTTTTTTGAAGCACTGTAGGGGTCTAATCTAGAGCTAAATAGATTTAAATAACCCAAATTATGACCAAAAAATATATTTAAAATAGATGAATTTTTTAAAAGGAGGTACGATTGCGTACCGCCTAGGAAAAAATAGAAAATTATTCACAACCATAGCCTTAATACGACAGCATATTTAATACACTAAACACAATAACAATGCCCAAATAGCATAATACAATTAGATGAAATGAGTAAATACAACGAGGAGACATAAATACATGACATCTATAATGAGTGCATGGCTTAAAGTCATCCCCACCATCCCTATATTGACCATACTGAATCATCTCTATATAGTGACCAGATTGGGCTCAATCCATGGTATGATGGTACCACTCATGTAATGATGGCCCAAATATTATGCTTAGTGTATTTAGTTATGTTTATATCTTATTCAAGATATCTTTGTGGATGATTTTTCCATGTTGCTAAGCAGCTATACCTCCCAAAATATGTGTCAATCACTATATATAAATTGCCTTTGTCATATTTTGGGCCATTTACATCTATTTAGCTCTAAGTTAGATCCTTACGAAGTATGATTAAAAAAATATTATTTTTCACCTTTTTTTTTTAGTTCTTCTTCATTTTTATTCGTTTTTACCACCATGTCGGTGACATGTTGCATATATGTCCTCAGAAAAGTCAGCCAACATATCTTGCAACAACAACATTACAACATTGGTCATGACATATTGCATATATGTCCCCAGAAAGTCAGGTAACATGTCTTGCGAAAACAACATTACAATGTTGGTTATATGTCTGACGCCTTGATTTTGGTGTAGTTAGATAACTTTTCAATTACTATCTACGGACACCAAGATTCTATAGTTTGGATATAAATTGACAAAATTATGACGAAAGTATTTATTGATGGTGTAGGTCCACGAAATGTTTTTGTTATAAGCTACTTTTTATTTCTTTATCTTATTATTTAGTATACTAGGCTATGAAAGTTTTTTATTTAGGACTATAAAATTATTATCTTATTTATTCCTTCTTTTCAGAAAGCTACGTTTTTCCTTTTATAGGCTAATTATTTGTAGTAAGCATGTTTGTCTACATAAGACTATGTAGTGTTCTATTGAAGTAATGAACAACTGATCTTTCAACTTCATGTTTTTTCAGTGTGGTTACTCAGTCTTTTTTTTTTCAATCAGTAAAGTAGATATGTGTATTAATAAAGAGTAAACGTAACAGCTGAAGCTATACAAGTATGAAACCAACCCTTGCTCCAAATTAGTGAGACTCCAATCAATTTCAATATTCTAGTCGTAATGAGTGAGACTCTTCCAGCTTACTCATCTACTCCTTTCTTATTTTTTCATTTATTTTGTCCTATGTTCTTCGATTCTAATATCAATCAAAGAAAGCTCTCATATTCATCATACATCAATGTGTCTGCTTCAAAACCAAGTCATTATCTTCAACCATCAGATAGTATCCTTCCAAGTTAACAAACAACTTCATTGCTTTTCGCCAAAACACAAAAGAACGGAGCATGGAATTTGGGATGATTTTTGTTACATAACCTTGAGTAAAACCTCCCCAAGGTCCAGCCCCCTCATGTTTTCTCACCCAACTCAAAAATACCTTTGTGGATATTTCCGAATTAGTCAATCATCATATTTTTTTTTTTTTTTTTGAGTGAAGTGGAAGCCCCTACTCCACTTAGTGGGGACAAGGTAAACCTCAGATACATGACCCCACCCACAAGGACCGTATATCAAGTAAGCCCGGGGAGTCGAACCTTGGACCTCCAGTTCTTAAGCGGTAAACTCCTAATTGTTATACAAATGCCATTTGGGAAAAGAGAACATGTGTCTCCTAGCAGTTCCAAGCACCACCTACTAAGAAAAAACATTTTCCCTGTTTTGCAAAATGAAGAATTTCGTGGAGCCAAAATGAGTCACTTCATCTTGCAATTTTACAAATTAAAGTGCATATATAAAGATGCTAAGGTGGCTTTTATTGCAATGTTTTGCTACCTCCTTCCCAATTTTACATCAATTGTTATGGGAAAAGTTGGAAATACAAACAAGTTTCCAGTCTAAAGTCGGGTTAAGGATATCTCAAATAACAACTCGTAGAACCCGCCCCTAACTACTAACAAATGGCAGGATTGATTATTCTGGAGGAGCTTGACCTTCCACCAAGCATCTACTACCCTGGTCAAAATTGTTTGGATTATATTTATCACTCTTAAGCAGCCAAACTTCCATTTTAGAGAAGAGCCAACTCTTCTACGGTTCTACCCTAGCCCTTAGTAATTGATAAAGTTTGATACACTGAAAAGACTCATAAACCTTCCAAAACCATTTACACAAGTCCCAGATATCAGTATTCCTTTCATGGCAATATCTCTTTCTGAGTATTAAGAAACCATCATTTCTTAAGGTGCATGCCCCTTTGATAGCTTCAAGGAACCACTTCAAACAGATTTCATTTAGCAATAAAAAACTCAAGGCACACGCACTTCTTTCAGTGATCATCATTGAGAAATTGTCAATGAGATGCAGAGATGGATGAGAAATCATCTACTTCTCCTGCTGTATCTTAGTGTAGGCCTTTGAACATGACAAAAAATCCCTACTCCACTCTTCCCGCTACCCATGTCCTTTGCTTCTGCATCTTACTTTTGGTCCAGAATTGTATTCCTTATCCCTAAAACAAACCAAGGGTCTATTAGATATCAGTTTTTCTTTGCCCTTCTCGTTTCTACAACAGAACAAGTTGCACGGAACTTGTACCATTTTTATGAGACTAAATCCTCAATCATGCATGCATACAGTTCAGCACAAGGGAATATCATCATTTTCAAGAGATAGGATGGATGGACAAACCCACACGAGTTAGCTCAACTAGCAGGCTCTCCAGCTAAGGAACTGGAGGTCCCAGGTTTGAGTCCCCTGCTTATCTGATATATGGTCCTTGTAGGTGGGGTCATGTATCCGATGTAAACCCTGTCCCCACTAAGTGGGGCCAGTGGTTCCACGTCACCAAAAAAAAAGAGGAGAGAGAGATAGGATGGGTTCCCTCTGTTTGGAACAAATAATTCTCATACTTTATAAGGTTGAATTTTAGAGCGAACCCTTTTAAGAGTTACAGATTTTGTAAGAAATTAAGGAGTCTTTCAAGTTGTTCACTTTTTTTACAGCTGCTAATTCGTTCAAGAGATTAAGGAGTCTTTCAAGTTGTTCAGTTTTCAATTGTCTGAAAGGTGCATAATCATAACACAGGTACGTTCTTTTTCTTTCCTTTCCATGATGAAACATATAATCATTGTTTTTTAATTAATAAAAAATTAAGGTCACATTTATAACATGTCTATGTCCTAATTGTGTTGGAATTCCTTGATTTAAAGAACACAAGCTCCAATATGGATGCCCAACCTCATGCATTTGTCTATGACAAAAAATAAATCCTGGTTGATTCATTATAACAGTTGGCTTCAATAAGATGACAAAATATGAAAATAAGAGAGAGAGAGAGAGAGAGAGAGAGAGAGAGAGAGAGAGAGAGAGAGAGAGAGATTCCTTTTTAGTTCCTGGATCATGATATTTATAGCAGGGAACCTCAAAGAAAGAATCGCTAGGTAAGAGAATACCACAAAGTCTTACAGAGATGAAGGCATTACGCCAGGAAAATTCAAGATATTAACAACCAAGACATGCAAGGAAGCTTGCAAGCTTTTTTTTTTCACTGTCTACAACTGCCAGGAACATTTTAATGATAGAACTGACGACACACACACACACACACACACACACACACACACACACACACACACACATATATATATATATATATATATATATAT